>QRFJ01004311.1:170000-287329 GCA_006176705.1 Cocos nucifera | reverse complement strand
GGAACAGGAGGGAGAACCTCGTCCTAACACGAGCACCAACCTCGGCTAGAGATAAGATCTCTCCCGAGCGACCGTTGCCAACCTCGGCTAGAGATAAGATCTCTCCCGAGCGACCGAACAACCTCGGTTAGGAAAGGAGGGAACCTCGTCCTAACACGAGCATCAACCTCGGCTAGAGATAAGATCTCTCCCGACGGACCGTTGACAACTCGGTAGAGATAAGATCTCTCCAGCGACCGAAACAATCTCGGTTAGGAACAGGAGGAAGAACCTCGTCCTAACACGAGCACCAACCTCGGCTAGAGATAAGATCTCTCCCGAGCGACCGTTGACCTCGCTAGAGATAAGATCTCTCCCGTGACCCGAAATTCTTCGGTTAGGAACAGGAGGAGAACCTCGTCCTAACACGAGACCAACTCGGCTAGAGATAAGATCTCTCCCGAGCGACCGTTGACAACCTCGGCTAGAGATAAGATCTCTCCCGAGCGACCGAAAACAATCTCAGTTAGGAACAGAGGAGAACCTCATCCTAAACGAGCACCAACCTCGCTAGAGATAAGACTCCCCGAGCGCCGGAACAACCTCGGTTAGGAACAGGAGGAGAACCTCGTCCTAACACGAGCACCCAACCTCGGCTAGAGATAAGATCTCTTCCCGAGCGACCGTTGACAACCTCGGCTAGAGATAAGATCTCTCCCGAGCGACCGAAACAACCTCGGTTAGGAACAGGAGGAGAACCTCGTCCTAACACGAGCACCAACCTCGGCTAGAGATAAGATCTCTCCGAGCGACCGTTGACAACCTCGGCTAGAGATAAGATCTCTCCCGAGCGACCGAAACAATCTCGGTTAGGAACAGGAGGAGAACCTCGTCCTAACACGAGCACCAACCTCGGCTAGAGATAAGATCTCTCCCGAGCGACCGTTGACAACCTCGGCTAGAGATAAGATCTCTCCCGAGCGACCGAAACAATCTCGGTTAGGAACAGGAGGAGAACCTCGTCCTAACACGAGCACCAACCTCGGCTAGAGATAAGATCTCTCCCGAGCGACCGTTGACAACCTCGGCTAGAGATAAGATCTCTCCCGAGCGACCGGAACAACCTCGGTTAGGAACAGGAGGAGAACCTCGTCCTAACACGAGCACCAACCTCGGCTAGAGATAAGATCTCTCCCGAGCGACCGTTGACAACCTCGGCTAGAGATAAGATCTCTCCCGAGCGACCGAAACAACCTCGGTTAGGAACAGGAGGAGAACCTCGTCCTAACACGAGCACCAACCTCGGCTAGAGATAAGATCTCTCCCGAGCGACCGTTGACAACCTCGGCTAGAGATAAGATCTCTCCCGAGCGACCGAAACAATCTCGGTTAGGAACAGGAGGAGAACCTCGTCCTAACACGAGCACCAACCTCGGCTAGAGATAAGATCTCTCCCGAGCGACCGTTGACAACCTCGGCTAGAGATAAGATCTCTCCCGAGCGACCGTCCGGTTAGGAACAGGAGGAGAACCTCGTCCTAACGCGAGCACAACCTCGGCTAGAGATAAGATCTCTCCCGAGTGACCGGAACAACCTCGGTTAGGAACAGGAGGAGAACCTCGTCCTAACACGAGCACCAACCTCGGCTAGAGATAAGATCTCTCCCGAGCGACCGTTGACAACCTCGGCCAGAGATAAGATCTCTCCCGAGGGCAAAGTTCGGTCAGAGATAAGATCTCTCCCGAACAACAAGTTCGGCCAGAGATAAGATCTCTCCCGAACAACAAGTTCAGCCAGAGATAAGATCTCTCCCGAGTGACCGGAATAATCTCGGTTAGGAACAGGAGGAGAACCTCGTCCTACCTCGGCCGCAGGAGATAAGATCTCCCCCGAGGGAAGCTCGGCTGCAGGAGATAAGATCTCCCCCGAGCGCGCACTTCGCTTCGGCTGCAGGAGATAAGATCTCCCCCGAGCGCGCACTTCGCTTCGGCTGCAGGAGATAAGATCTCCCCCGAGCGCGCACTCGGCTCAGGAGATAAGCTCCCGACCGCGCACTTCACTTCGCTGCAGGAGATAAGATCTCCCCCGAGCGCGCACTTCGCTTCGGCTGCAGGAGATAAGATCTCCCCCGAGCGCGCACTTCGCTTCGGCTGCAGGAGATAAGATCTCCCCCGAGCGCGCACTTCACTTCGGCTGCAGGAGATAAGATCTCCCCCGAGCGCGCACTTCACTTCGGCTGCAGGAGATAAGATCTCCGAGCCCCGTAAGATCTCCCCGAGGGAAGCTCGGCCGTAGGAGATAAGATCTCCCCCGAGCGCGCACTTCAACCTCGGCTGCAAGATAGGAGGTCTCCCTCGAGTCGACTTCAACTGACGAAGATAATGTCGCCCCCGAGGAGCTCAAATCCGACCTCGACCGAAGGAGGCGAGTCTTACTTCGGCTTCAACATCAGCTTCATCGACTTTAGCCGGAAACGAGTTCCATTCAACTCCAAACATCGACTGAAGATGAGGAGCCTCAGCCTCAACTTCAGCGTCAATCTTGGCTGGAGATGAGACCTCCCCGAGCTTCAGATGCGGAGCCTGGAAGAAGACTTCGGCAGTCGCCTGTTTTGGTACTCCCTTCCTTCAATTTTTGAACTCGGGAGTGGGGGGGCTACTGTTGGGGATAAATCCCGCTCCTGCCGAAGCCCGGCCCGACGCTCAGCCCAATGTAACCAGTAGCCTGCTGAAGAGCTTTCAGCGCCAGGCGCCAGGCCGAGCCCCTAACCACGGCCGAACTGCCTTAGAGGCCGAACTCCCCTGCACCAAGGTCCGGGCCGAACTGCCTAGAGGCCGAACTCCCCTGCACCAAGGTCCGGGCCGAACTGCCTAGAGGACGAACTCCCACCGCCAGCCGAACTTCCTGACGGCCGAGCTCCTTGGACTCCAAGCGGCTGGACTTCTTCAGGAGACGGACTCCTCCCAGACGCCCGTTCGGCCATCCGAGCTCCTCCCGGGTTTTCCCTTCAGCCGAACTCTCCTACGAGCCCGAACTCCTTCGGACCCCACGGCCGAACTCCTTCGGACCGACCCCAGGCGAGCCCATGCAGCCGAACTCCTTCGGACTTCCCACGGCCGAACTCCTTCGGACCGACCCCAGGCGAGCCCATGCAGCCGAACTCCTTCGGACCCCACGGCCGAACTCCTTCGGACCGACTTCAGGCGAGCCCAAGTGGCCGAACCTCCTTCGGACCGACCCTAGGCGACCGAACTCCTCAGCGAGCCCTGGCCGAACCAACTAGCAACCGAAGTCCTTCAACTGGCCAGCCGAGCTTCTTCGGGCCTCTCAGCGGCCGAACTCTACAGATGGCCGACCCTTCAGCCAGACGAACTCCCCCAGCTTCCCCTTCGGCCGAACTCTGTTACAAGTCCGAACTCCGTTGGATGAACCGTCGCCTGCAGCAAGACCGGACGGCGCCTTCCTCTCCGTACCGGACTCCATGCGGCCCGACGGACTCGCCGGTATGGCTCCCACGACCTACCGGACGACGCCTTCCTCTCCGTACCGGACTCCATGCGGCCCACGGCTCGCCGGTATGGCTCCCACGATCTACCGGACGACGCCTTCCTCTCCGTACCGGACTCCATGCGGCCCACGGCTCGCCGGTATGGCTCCCACGATCTACCGGACGACGCCTTCCTCTCCGTACCGGACTCCATGCGGCCCACGACTCGCCGGTATGGCTCCCACGATCTACCGGACGACGCCTTCCTCTCCGTACCAAACTCCATGCTGCCCGACGACTCTCTGCCAGACGGCACAGCCGTCACCATCAACTAAGCTCCGCTATAAAAGGACCCCTCCCGACATACTAAGGCTAAGCTCTCTGAACTCTCGACTCTCTAAGCTCTCCTCCGCATCTCTAAGCTCCGGAACTCATTCCGAGCACTCCATTACTGTTGGCCGGAAGCTAACTTGACCGTCGGAGGGTCCTGCCGGAGCCACCACCCCACCGATTCCGGACGGGACTTCGTTTTGCAGGTCCCCGACGGCCTCGATTGCGGCGACCTCCGGCGGCGACGGATTTCTGCACCAACACTTATTATTTCCTTCATAATGATTTTTGTCTTTAATACCATTTTGATTCATGTATTTTACTATTTTCAAGAAGCGTTAAATGCTAATCTTGTCCATTGATTAACCATCAAATGGTACACATTTTTATATTCCATATTTTCATATGATCTCTTATACAAGCGTAAGAATTATGATGCAGAAAGAAAATCACGTGCAAATGTGCAACAATGACCGCTTATAATCTTTAGGATTATGTTCGACGAGGTTACCTTCCTGGAAGTTACTTTCTATAAATATAATGCTTGAGAATATAAGTTTAGTATGTTTGTTTGATCATGAAAAAATGATTTATTTTAGATTGATTTATGTTAGTTGAGCATTTATTTTTTAAAAAAAATTTTATAAAATATTTATTATATCTTTAATAAATATAAAATCATATATTTTTGCCTTCAAATTATATATAAATATCAATATAATATTTATATAAATATAAATATAATATAATATAATATAAAATTATAATAATTTATTATATTAATATATATATTGATATAATTTATTATATTCTTTATTCTCTTAAAACTCTAATTAAAAAAACTCTCCTCCATTTTTCAAGAATTGCCATCTTTCCTCTTCACTTCTCCCGAACCAGTCCCTAATGTCCACGTTCTCTTCCTCCCACCTCTGCTTATTCTGAGCAGGCCAGTTTACCTAATCCAGAAGGCCGATATCCCCCATTCAAGCAACTTACTTATGACTTCAAGCCCACAGTATTGCTCTACCCTGTTCGTGTCTGAGTCCAAAGAAGTCGAGCTCGAACAGCCAATGAAGTGGCACGTGAACAAGCGATGAACCCGTGGCTACCTTGCGAGAGGATAGCATATCAAGGACATAAGGGCATAAAGAGAGGACGGCGCGTGGGGCAAGACGGCAGGTTGGAAGGAGGGAACAACGGCGCGGAACGGGCAACCATTGACGCGCACTGCCAAGGATGAAGGATATCATGGTGTTGTGCAGTGGTCCCAAAAGGATAGGATAGCACGTACATATATGGACGCACGCGGCGTAGCTTGTGATTGGTATTTTGTCACTAATTGTCACAATAATGAGCTGCCATGACGTGGAGCTGATGACATTTTTGTTATAGTGAAAAAATAATTAATAATAACAACACAATTCTCTACTTAAATCACCGTCAATCAAATAATTGTTTTATTATATACTGAACATGGTTTTCCAAAATATTGCGAAGTTTGAATTTAAGAATATACTTTTTTTTTTTTTTTTTCTTCTGGAATAAGTAATGACGAATAATAATAGTTATAATGAAATAATACTTAAACAATGACTGTTATTCTTGTTATTTGTTATTGACATATATAACATATGAGTGCCATGGAGCCTTTGAAATGCTCCATAATAATATCACAATGGCCATTGTGGATTCCAGGGAGAAAATAATTGAGAGCATTTGAATCATAATTGGTTGGTGAGTGTAACTGCTGTTGAAGTCCAAAAGCGATGGGATGCTTGCAAAGATTATGATTTCTTTATATTTAAATTTGAGTCGGAGCCCATGCTAACTACCTTAGTAATATTGGGGCATACAAATCAATTTCTTTATATTTAATTTTGTGCCGGAGCCCATGCTAACTACCTTAGTAACCGGGGCATATAGATCAAATCTCCTAGTTCATTTTCAACAAATACTCTATGCTTTGGGTCTTCACCCGTCTTCCTCACATCCCTTTATTTAATCCCAAATCATCTCGAAGCTTATTATATCAATCACTAATAGTCGCTCTCTAGGAGACAACCATAGAAAAGTAGATCAATTAAAATACAAAATGCATCTATCAAATCTACAATACTAAATCTTGATTAATTAAATACTAATCACCTATCATACGAGAAATTATTATGTGGATTACATCCCCCACGAACCTAGGATGAAAACACTCCATTTTTTCCTCATCTTTCTCCTTTTATGTGTACCAGCGGCACTATTTAGAATGATTTCATTTTAGATCTACAATGGATTCGACCCACCAAATAATTTGCACTATCAATTCAATTGCCTATTTTTTTTCAAAATTCCATATTCGGAACGAGTAATCTATGTAGAAACCGCATGACTTGACCTCAAAACATTTCCTAGTCGGAAATCAAACTAATTCTCCACCACTCTGCACTCAAGTAGAGACTTCCTTGGTAGAATCTGGCCCACCTACACTCTATCCTCACGAGCCCGACCTTGATCCACTTGCTCCAAATTTTCGAATTTTTTATCGAGTTGTCGGCATGGTACGCCTTTCCTAGCATGTGACCCATACAAAAGTCTAAACTGAAATGGAAAATAGACATCAGTTGGCATGGAGAGAAGATATACATAGGCGTAGAGAGAGACTTGCAACTTTTCTCCGGTCCCTCCAATATGGGAGTAGAAAAATATGAGTGGGTTTGAGTGGATTAGGTTCAAGGGAGGGTTTGGATGGCCGAGGGTGGGTTTTGGTAGGGTGGTCTCGTGTCAAACTTCGAAAGCACAAGGAGAAATTGGACGCCGATTTGTATTGGTTGCTAAATTCTTCTGTCAGGATTCTGTTCTCTCATTCATGTGACAATGTGTTTAAAATATGTGGGGCTGGCTGACTTGGATTTCCAACTATTTAAGTTGTTTTATTCCCATTGAACAAGTTATCTCAAAGTCAATACATGAATAATTAATCAAAAAAATAATCTATAAAAAATAAAAAAAAATATTTTTATTATAAAAATTAATAAATATGTAAGGTATCTAGAGTTGCAGGAATTACAAATTTGACATAATGTGAAAATATCTTTTAGAAGTTTCGAAAACTTATTTGGATCGATGATCCACTTAAGACCTTGGTTAACTTTCTAATTTGAAATGCCAACTTTCTGATATAACTTATTGACATGAGATATATTTATCTAATAGCAATCTTAATTATATGTGTACGATATCTGATTTGGTTTTGTTGATCCTTGAATTAGATTTATGATTTCTTTTCTTTTCTTTTGTTTTTATGAAAGAAAGGATTGGTTCTACTGTCTTAGAATAATGAATCACCATAAATAAATACTTTAATAAGCAAGACTATACTAATTTACAGCTTTCGGCCATCATAAAGAACTATTAATAAATTTTAGCCAAAATTCTAATTAATCATGTTATAACATTATAACTGTTATTATTATGGTTTTGACAACTCTACTTTTTGTTATTGAGATAAATAATAAAAAAAATCTATTATTTTATATTATTTTCTAGTTTAATAAACCATCATAGAAAAAATAATGATTATTATTTTTATTTGAAATCCATTTGTTACCTCAAAATTCCATCAAAGAGTGATTGTGTGGTCCAAAAATAGTACTATTATGAAATTTTAAAAAAGAAATAAAAGTTAAACATTGGTATTTTTCCTTAGTTGTATAATATTTTCTGTTAAACATCTTTATAGCTGCCATTATTTCATTAATTATTTTTAATATTAAAACTTTAAAACGTTTTTTATATAAATAAAACCTATAATTAGTTTTTTTTCTTTTGGTAGAAAGACCAATGGTAATCTAAAAATCATGGCATGGTGGAATTATAAAGAGAACAAAAAAAAATCGCGTTCCGAATTCTAGTCAAGCAATTATAAAGAGCGCAAAAAAAAGAGATCGATATGAAGTTCCGATGTGGAAGATGCCTAATTAGAAGGGATAGCTGAGATGACAGAACCGAATGACACCACTAATAACTCCCACCCTAAACTGCAGACGCCAGGCAGTCAATAAAGATCCCATGTGTTTAAATATCTCAGCAATTAATTAATCATGGGGACAAACGAATAAGATATGATCCTAACCGTATGCATCATATCATATGATATGATATATAATATATTTTATTTATTAGCATGGATATACGTGTTCATCATACGATGGATGAAATACTGTGCATAGAAAACCGTAGTCCTAAATCTTATGTCTCCATGATAATGCCTGCATCTATGTATGTCAGGCTATGAATCCCTTTATTTTTATTTTTTTTTAATTTTTAATAAAAAAATTATGAATTCTTTTAAAATTTTTTAAAAAAATTTGATATAAAAAAATAATTCTCATATCAAATTATTATATAAAAAAAATAGAAAAGAGAGTCGTAAAAAAATGATGGGCTCCATACTTACTTTTTGAAAAGAGAAGATAAAATAAATATTAAAAAATTAGTATTTGATAAATTTTCAAGTAATGATAATTTATATTTAATAAAAATATTTTCAATAAAATTGCATATATCATCATTGAATTTATTCTGATATTTTTCTAAATTTATTCAATAAAAAAATTTTATATAAAATTTAAGATAGAAATGGCATTATGCAAAGAGCTATATGATTATAGTTATTATATAAAAACTAATTTTAGATGATAATACTATCATAGTATTAAAAATTATTTTATATTAAAAAATATATTTATAAATTTGATCATATTCTTACGTAGATTTATCTTCAACCAAATTAACGTAGTAATCTTTTTACAATATTATTTTTTGAAGTAATTTTTCTACCGATCAAACATGATTAAAATTATTTTTTTATATAATTATTTTTAAAATAAATAATTTTTAAAAATTATCAAATTATTCGATAATCTAACATGCTCCAATCAAACAGATCTTTGGAGACAGAAGGCCAAGCAAACTAATCACAAACTAGATTAGGCTGGAAAGCATCTTTCAAGTCTTAGTCAATGAACAGGCCGACCGCATTGATAGAGAGAGAGTGTTTAATGTGTTTGCCGATGAGTAACCTTCACCACTCACTTCATCATCGGAAGAGGAAAAGATTCTGTTGCCCGGCTCGTCCAGCTGGTCTATAGAGTGCTCAAATCTGGTCACGAAGCAAATAATATGAAAGAATAGATGAAGAAAGATACAAGGGAAAGAAATACATGGTGGGTAAGGGTGTCGGTTTGTTGTAATGTTCTTGATGAGAGGCCCATGTTTGTCCACGTTGAAGGCTCCAATTTACCCATGGGCCACACCATGACAAGCTAGAACAGGCCAGCCAACTTTGATTTTATGACTGGTTCCACCAAAGGTGGATTAGCCTCGTGGAATAAATGGACAGCATTTATTTCCTTAGCATACAAAGTAACGGGAGTTGATCATTTCATTTCATTTCAAGAACTTCGTTAGGAACATAAAGGACCAATCTTTTGCCCATGCCCAAAAGGAAGAACCAGGGTTATTGTACCAAAGAGAGCAAGTTCCCATCCAATTTGGAGAAATTATACCCTACACCACAAGCACTATATGATCGTGCACCATGCCAAACTGCGGAGCTCATCATCGAGATAAATATGGCCTAGTTGGTACATGTGGTGCAGGATATGATCTCCCCGATTCGATGCCCGAGATCCTACTGCGAGAAAGTAAAATCAAAGTGTTTCATCCAAGCTTGCATGTGATACAAATCCAAATGTTTTCTATGGGAGAGTCATTCGATCCCCTAATGTTTTCACTAGGCATAGATCACAAATAGCGACACCATTTTCACCACAAATTTGATAACTCTTCCAGTGCAAGCATCCGGAAGAGATCCTCCCTCTTGCATGCGGTGGATTCTTGCAACCTGCAACGTGAAACATCATGCAACGAATTCTAGTCGGAGTAGGTGGTGAATTGATTAATATTTTAACATTAGGGCAGGTAGCTGGCCATTGGCAAAGACCATGACAAAGTAAAGAAGAAACCCGGTCAGTGACAGAGAGTCCGGTAAAAGAAAATGTATGACCATCAACATAAAGACATCTAGGTGAAAACAACCGTTTCATAGGGGACACCACTCCCCACACCGAAACGGGGATCTGAAAGCTCCTTTTTGGATTGAACAGTGGAGCTACCTCTGAATGACGAGCACTAGTCTATTACTCCTCTCCCCCAATGTGGAAAGATCCCCAGCTCTGATGCCTCACCAATTTCGGGAACAAAAGCTACGCCCCTAGGCCATGAGTACTGCCAACATTAGCCTCAAGTATCTCAAAAGAGCCCCTCAGGAAGTCACTCAACCATTAAATGAAGCAAGGTGATCGATTGGTGCAAGGCACCAGAGCGACTCTTTTGAGTGATTTTTTTAAGTTAAACTGGTATTGCTCCACCAAGCATGCAAGCCCCTCGGAAAGGCAAACTACAGAAGGAGATCATATGGCAACAAAACCGATCAATGTACCTAAAAGGTCCTTTTTGAAGATGGTAACAAAGTTCGTCTCGGGAATGGAGTACATGCTAGGCCTTCTCACTTTCCTTTATCCAATCATTGCTCAACATCTAGCACAGGCCTGCGCTCATAAAAGAAGTCATTACATTAAGACATCCACTTGGTATACAATACAACCAATAAGAAGAAAGTTCGGTTTCGAGCACCAAGATGCTTCATCATCTTTTACTCTCTAATCCTAACCACCATGCTTCGTCCATGGGTAAGTTGTCACCAACTCCACAGATATAGTAGGAGAGTGCTAAACCAGAAGGTCTAATTCAACCATCCATCACCTATTCATCCATCAAATATGAATAATTTTGTACATGCGATATTTGTATTCCTCTTGTTGATCCGGTTGGCATCACACATCATAATAAATAATTTAACAGAGAGAGGCTCATAGTTTGGACTCCATATGACGGTGGATGATGGAATTGCACTCACCGGTTCGGTGCTTGCACGCCACAACAGTGTAAGAAGGCATTAAAGGTAAACAGACAAAAAAAAATACAAGCCCAACTTTCTGCCGAGGGGAATGAGGTGAGCTTTCAGAACCCAATCCCACGGTTTGTTAAGTCGCCATGATTGCCGCCAGGACCATCATTACAAGCTGAAACCCATTTCCCAGGTCCTGAAACATGAACAGGGAAAGGAAGGACAACCCATAGCTCAGAGCCAAGAAAACATAAGCATCAGAGGGGCATACCACCATGGCATGCGCGGTGGAGAGCGAAGGCACAAATAAATAAGCAAAAGGGCTGCCTTTTCTTTCCTTGCAGCAGAGTCTAGTAGTAGTAGTACAGTACATATACAGTTTCAATCATCAGATCACAAGGAGAGACAAAAAGGGAATACGGATAATAAGGAGATACATACACAATTAGTAGCTTGGTCATCAGTACTACTACTACTACTAGGCTACCATCCCAAGCCTGGGGACAAAATAACTAAACAACAAAGCAAAGCCAAATAGTCCTTTTTTTTAATAAAAAACTCCCCCTTCGTAGCTGTTGCTGCTACCTAGAGATATCGGCCTGCAGGCAGAAATTATATCCAGCCTGCTCCTTCTCCCACCTCAGCGTTGCCACAACCGCGTCTTGGACGGGCACGTATTCCTGCGTCACGTGTTGAACAATAGCTCTCTTATTAAAAAAACAATAAAGGATTAGGAAGTCACATTGAGCACATAAAATCAGAGGAACAAAGGCCCTAGGCCCATCGGAAAGAGAGATCACATGAGAATATAAGCTGGAAAAAGTGTTAGACAGGAGTTATTATATTAGAGATGGACGATGGACTTGCCGTATTTAATATTAGGGATGTTGAAAAATAGAAGAGGACTATAACTAGGAACAAGTCATAGAGGACTGTTTTTGGGTTACCTCGAGCTTTTGGACCAGGTCCTTGGCATTGGGAGAGGAGACTATGATGTGGCGCTGGAATGGCTTGATGAAGCCGTCGTCCACCGCCTTATCTATGAAGGCCAGCAGCGAGTTGTAATACCCATCCACATTCAGCAAACCAACCTACCATTACATGCAAAATTGCGTCCGATTTGAGTTTTTCTTATATAGTTGGATAGAGGATTGAGATGGTGGATAGGATTGGATTGGAATAGGGATTACAGGCTTGTTGTGGATGCCGAGCTGGGCCCAAGTTATCACCTCCAGCAGCTCCTCCAGCGTGCCATACCCACCTAAATCGAAAACATACAAATATACGTAGTTTACAATCTAGCAGGAAATAAAAGAAGCTAACAAAGAAATCACTGCGAGGGAGAAGAAAACCAGGTAAGGCAATGAACGCGTCCGAGTGTCGAGCCATCTCCGCCTTCCTCTGATGCATGCTTCCAACTTCTTTCACCTCTCCCACCGTCTCCCCTGTGAGCTGCTGAGCAACTAGAGTTAATCATGGTTGAAGATGGATGGCATTTGAGTGAAAAAATAAGAGAGCTATCAAGAATTAGACCTCTTTGCCCATTAAAGTCCTCGGAATAATCCTGAAAAGAATGAAAAGTTGATAAAAGAAGAATCAAAAAGGAAGAAACAGATGAATCGATGAATACATAGAAGAAATAAAGAAGTTAGATGGAGGAAAAACAAAAAAGAAAAGCGACTCCTTACCCAATAACATGGCCGCCCCCACTATGGACGGCTTCAGAGACGAGACCCATCAGGCCAATGCTCCCTCCTCCGTAAACTAAATCCACCTTCCTCGCCACCTATGCGCCACTCGGTTGATCAACCATGTAATCTAAGCCGATAAAATAGAGAGCAGAAGAGAGACAAAAAGAGGAGAGGAAAATATGGAATCCAAATGTCTACCAGTTCTTTGCCAAGCTCCACGGCCGCATCTTGGTAGCAGTTCCTCTTCCCGGTGCTGCTGCCACAGAAGACGCACACCCTCTTAAACCTTGATGACTTGCCTACCTGGGCTTCTTCCATCGACCCAACTCTCTGATTCCGGTTCTTCTCTAAGTTCTAACCCTCTCACTCCTTTTCACCAGATAACTTCCCCTTTTTGCCTTGGAAGTTGGAACGGCCCTTCTCTCTCTCTCTCTCTCAAAAGATCTCTGGCCCCGGCTCAGAAAGTGGTGGAAAAAGAAGTTAGCTGGGTTATATATATAACCCTTCTTGACTCCCTCTCTCCGTCTTTGGGTGCGCCACGAGACAAAAACTAGAGAGAGAGAGAGCGAGAAGGGAGTTTCTAGGAAAATAGGAAAGAGTTCCACCCGCCTACGTAAATCCATTCTTGTGTAGCTTGTGGAGTTGGAAAAGTAATGTAAAAGAATATTAAAAAGCAAAATATAGGAAAGAAAAGATATTTGAGAATAAGACATTCTCTCCCACTCTCCCCAATGCTTTGAATTCCACCGCCACTTCTCCCAAACCATGCCTTGGGCTTAGCACAAGTAATCATACACCCATAGGCATTTCACACGTGTGGACAGTTCATTTCCCTCGACAACTACCCTCGCACGCACTGTCACCGCTCCCCCCCAGGCTCCTAACATCACCTTGTCTTATTCCCGGTCCCTATAGCTAGACAACCACAATACCATATCCTCCATAGCCGTAACGTTAGCTTTGGAGTTCGGTTGGGACAAGAGGCCATAGGCCTTGGGCACGTAGCCTACTTGCTAGGAAGTAGGAGAGCACAACAGCTGTGTTGGTTGCTGAAACTGGGCCTGAGGGGCAGATATCGGCAATAAAGGGGTATCATTCAAGCCTAATTGTTGCATGGAGATGGAGGAAAAAAGAGAAGGTTTGTAGGCCGTGTTTAATGCTGGTGATGCTGCGCTGATTAACGGATTGTGTGATCTGATAAGCCGCAGCTCTTTTACTTCTTGCAGCGGACTAAATCACCGCCAGGATTCCCTCGTATTCATGAGCCGCCTATGGCCCTGATATTTCCTTTTGTCCACTACTACTTACTTTAGTTCCTTGAGGGAAAGTATTATTTGGTATGGTTATGAGGTCATTTTCCTTGTAGGAGAGTGTGGCTCTTGTGACCTTCAGCACCACCCGGGAACTGCGGCACGGGCAGTGCTGTGGCTGGCAGGCGTAGCCAGATATGACGTGGTTCGGG
The DNA here is from genome assembly GCA_006176705.1 of Cocos nucifera. NCBI lineage: Eukaryota > Viridiplantae > Streptophyta > Magnoliopsida > Arecales > Arecaceae > Cocos > Cocos nucifera. The sequence goes on along the minus strand of QRFJ01004311.1, from coordinate 273,419 downwards.
GATATAACTAGCTCGGATAAACCGTGACTTAGATAGGCATCAAAGTTGTAGTTTTGTAGAGTTAGGACAAAAAAAAATAAATTAAAATAAAAGGGCTAAAAAAGGACGCCTAGCTTTGGCTTCAGTCCATTATTGTGGTTTGTTACAGCGCCAAAATTTGGCAGACAATGAGCATGTGGCAGGTTCACTTAAATAAATGGTACTATTATAATGGTTCATGAAATATTTATTCGAACAAAATATATGATGGGCTAAAAATGACTTCCTACATTCTTATAGGTTGATTGAATTGCAGCCTTTTCTTTTTTTTTTTTCCTTTGAAGAAAAAGAGAGAACTGCAGCCACTCGTTGAAGTCTTTTTTTCCACTCATGTAGGTGAGAAACATCATATATATATATATATATATATATATATATATATATATATATATATATATATATATATATATATATATATATATTATATATATATATACACACACACACTGGTGAGGTTTCTCACCTATATGATGTTTCTCACCTACATGATGTGTGTGTGTACACATACACACACACGCTAGCAACTGTAGCTAACAATCAATCTGACAGAAAAAACAGTGGGACTTGTAATATCCATGTTACTGAATATTTTTGGGTAGGGTGCCAACTAAGATGTTAATTAATCTATTAAGATACTAGTTGATGTTGCTCTCTGATCACCCCAAACAATGACCATCTCATGCTCAGTTCTTTAACGGGCATCAAAGGGGTTTGGATTGTATCTTAGGGTGAAAGAATAATTTATGCACCATCTACTCAAGATTTATATAGATGGATAAAATATATATATATATATATATATATATATATATATATATATATATATATATATATATATATATATATATAGTATTTTTAAATTTATGCAAGATATGATCCAAGAGATAATATTGTGAAAGAAGGTCAATCATTGTCTCATATAGAATACAATCTACATGGGGATATGTTATAGTTTCTTATTACTCAAATCTAGTATCTTGCAAATTTATTTTCATAACTATTGTGGAATGGGGTTGATGTAGCTTCGGTCTGTTTAGGGTCGGCCGCTGATCTATCTCAATGGATCATCTGAGTGGAACGATGCGATACTTCATCCACGGTTAGCTGTAGGTTGGCTTAAGTCGACCTACAATTCCGACCGACCTACTAAAGATTGCCTCTTGGCAAAACAAGGTAGGCCTTCATATCTCATCTTCGTCGAATTCAAATCGACCGTCGAACTACATGAATAGACTCATAGCTCGTCAATGATTGACCTACAACCATACCTACTGAAACTGCATCCTCTCCGAATCGAAACTCGGATAAAGAGGAATCTTTCGTAATTCCGTCTCCCAAGAAGAAAAGAAATCTTTCGAATTAATGCAGAGCGACTAACTCGAAAAGTCATTAGAGTCCGAAACGAATACGACTCCAACTCCTTCCCCATAAATAAAAGGGCTCTGGGATCCTCCAGATACGCCATTCAATTCAACGCTTTTTCTCCTCGTTATTCTCCAATCTCCTAACTTGAGCGTCGGAGGGTCTTTATCGGAGAACACTCCAGTGAAAACTTTATTGCAGGTGAATAGGCGAAGCTTCAATGAAAGTTCATCCTCTGCCTCATATTCCTCGGTGGTCGAGCTCCTCCATCCTCGTCGGTCGACCTCAAGTCAGGAGATCCAGGAGCAACAGTTGATGCTAGAAGGAGGGCCTCGGTTGTTTTCAAGGTTTAATTTTGAGAAAAGAAAGCACGACACTGGATATCATGAGAATCCGAAGGGGAATATCAAATGCGTCCCAGCGTTCTAATAGTCGAAGGATCTACAATGCTCAATAGGTTAACACATCTCCACCATCTATCCAGAAAAATCCACCAACAGCACCGACGGTCTCACAGGAACAGTATGACATCCTGCTTCATCAGGTGCAGGCATTATCAGCCACCGTAAGAGAAATACAGCAGGCCAATGAATGCCGTCCAATCAAAAAAAATTCAGGCCTGATCTGGATAAGGCCAAAGGAACGACACCCCCGAAGCTCTAGGATGGAGGCCAATCATCACAGCCGACCTACTGATCCTTTCCGTCGAAAATCTGAATGCTCGCCAACATCAATTTTCAGAAGAGGCTCCACTTCGGGCCATGAGACTCCTCAGCACCGAGCCACTCGTGAGGAGGACATGGAGAAAAAGCTCAAAGAGATGCAATGGCAGCTGGATGCATTGTGGGAGCCGAGGCAACAAGAGGAGGATTTAGGGTTTAATGTCGATCCTTCATTAACTCAGAAGATTATGGATGAATCCTTGCTACATCGATTAAAGATCCCTCAGATGGAGCTTTATGATGGAACGATCAATCCGGTAGATCATCTAGATAATTTTCGAATTCTTATGCATCTGTAAGGGGCTATCGATGCGATACTGTGTCGAGCTTTTTCTTCAACTTTGAGAAAGGTGGCTCGACATTGATATTCGAATCTAAAATTTGGCTCCATAGATTTCTTCTACCAGTTGAGCCATTTGTTTGTTACCCATTTTGTAAGTAGTCGTCGGCAACGTCGTAACTCTGATTTTCTTGTGAGCATCAGGCAAAAGAAGAATAAGCCTCTTCGAGAGTATATCAATCACTTCAATGCAGCCATCTTAGAGGTCCAAAATTTACATCCGTCTATGGTCATGACGGCATTCAAGACCGACCTCCTCCAAAATGACCTTTTGTTCCCCCTTAACTTGGACTATCCGAAGGATTTTGTTGAGATGTTAGAACGAGCGGAGAAGTATGCCCAGGCCGAAGAGGCTTGGGACCAGCAGGAGAGTAGCCGAGATGGTAGGTCGGATCCATCCAAAAAATAGGAGAAGAAAAAAGATCATAAACGGATGTAGCACCGTCGAAAGGACTCACGATTTCATCAATCATGCACCCCATCTCGGAGTAGTCGACCAACATCTCTAAAGCCACGAGATCGATCTAGAACTCCACCTCGGAGGTTCAATTACCACACCCCTCTCAACATACCTCGAACTCATATTCTGATGGAGATCGAGCGACGAGAAGATATACCTCGATCCAAAAAAATGATTACCCCTGCTCGAGTAAGAAATCCAAGAAAGTATTGCCGATATCATCATGACCTTGGATATGATACTGAGGAGTGCTAGCAGCTCAAAGAGAAAATAGAGGCACTAATTAGGTAAGAATGACTTCGACACTATGTGGATGAAAAGCAAATCCAGACGAATCCGGATCGTGACCAACCTCGACAGGATGAACCACGTGGAGAGCAGTCGGTTATAGGAGAAATCAAAGTAATTGCTAGAGAAAACCTCGACGAAAATACTTTGGATTGGAATCGACCAAAAGGACTGAGGAAGAGAAAAGTAGATGGTGAAATTACTTTCACCGATGAAGATCTGAAAGAAATAAGTCAACTCCATAATAATCCTATAGTCATTTCTTTGAATATTGCTAATTATGATGTACATCGGATCCTTGTTGATAATGGAAGCTCAGTAATATTCTATTTTATGATGCCTTTGTTCGGATGAACTTAAACCCTGAACTACTAATGAAGAGAAATGTATCTCTAGTCGGATTTTCTGACACTACGGTTCTAGTGGAAGGGACTATCTTACTAACAACAAAAGCTGAACGAGCTTTCAAGTAGGCAGTTGTTGATATTTATTTCATCATGAATAGCCCCTCTACCTACAATGTCATCTTAGGTCAGCCAGGCCTAAATACCCTCCAGGCCATAGTATCGATCTATCATTTGAAGGTCAAATTCATGACTCCACATGGAATCGACGAGCTCAAGAGAAATCAGTCGATCGCAAGGGAGTGTTATATGGCTACTTTGCATGGAGTGGTGGTTGAAGAGCAACCCATGAATGAGTTAGACGTTCGAGATGAACAAACTGAATAAAGAGGCTCTCCGGTAGAAGAACTGATCTCTGTACCGATCAAGGATGATCTAAACAAGGTTATGAAAATTGGCTCAAGCTTATGTGAAGAGGATCGACAGCATCTCATCACACTTCTACGAGATAATGCAGACGTATTTGCTTGGTCAGTTTTGGATATGCTCGACATCGATCTGTAAGTCATGGTACACTGACTCAATGTAGACCTCAATCATCGTTCGATTGGATAGAAAAAATGGAGCTTTGTCCCTGAATATCAGAGGATGATATGAGAAGAAGTTGATAAGCTCTTGAAAGCCGGCTTTGTCCGAAAAATTTATTATCTAGAGTGGTTGGCTAACATCGTGCTCATAAAAAAATCAGTGGAAAATGGCGCACGTGCATCGATTATGTGGATCTTAATGGAGCATGCCAAAGGATAGCTATCCTCTTACACGCATAGACCAACTGGTGGATGCGATCTCGGGACATTAGCTTCTATCATTCATGGATGTTTTTTTGGGATATAACCAGATCCGAATGGCATCCGAGGATAAAGAAAAAACTTTTTTCATAATTGACCAAGGCCTTTTTCGCTACAAGATCATGCCGTTTGGCTTGAAGAATGCTGGAGTGATCTATCAAAGACTTGTGAACAAGCTTTTCAAAGAGCAAATCGGGAGAAATATGAAAGTGTATGTGGATGATATGCTCATCAAAAGTAGGGCTGCCGAATATCATATTACCGATCTAGAAGAAATCTTTTTTATACTACGGCATTTTCGGATGAAACTTAACCCGAACAAATGCACATTCGGTGTCACTTTCGAAAAATTTCTTAAGTTCATGGTGTCACAACGTAAGATTGAGGCCAATCCAAAGAAGATTCAAGCTCTTTAAGAAATGAAGTCTCCGAAGACGATCAAAGAAGTACAGCGACTCACAGGAAGGATCGCAGTCTTAAATAGATTCCTATCAAGATCGACGGAAAAGAGCCTTCCATTTTTTAAAGCTCTTAAGCAATCGAAGGACTTTCAATGGACAGATGAATGCCAGACAACCTTCGTTGAGTTAAAGAAATATCTCGGCTTCCCTCCTCTGTTAAGCAAGCGAGAGCTCGAAGAGGTATTGTACTTGTATCTAGGTATTTCTTCTTCGATAATTAGTTCTGTTCTGATTCGATAGGAGGCCAAAGTGCAGAAGCCGATCTATTACATGAGCTAGGTACTTCACGATGCTGAGACCATGTATATGAGACTGAAAAAAATCGTTTATGCTCTTTGATATCTGCAAAAAAATTACGTCCATATTTTTAAGCGCACACTATCGCAGTTCTTACAGACCAATCCATTAAATCGGTATTGTACCGATCAGATACTTCAGAGCGGCTGGCTAAATGGACTATCGAGCTAGATGAATTCGATATCAAATATTTGCTGAGATCGTCCATTAAAGCTCAGGCATTGGTGGACTTCATCCTGGAATGTACAATTCCAGATGAGAAATTCAGTCACGCTGAAATTCCTTCAACCGATGAATATTGGACCTTACATGTTGATGGATCTTCGAATGCCACGGGCTCTGGAGCTGAGTTGATCTTAACCAGCCCGGAAGGAGTAGTAGTGGAATATGCCCTACGCTTCGACTTTTCGACTTCTAACAATGAAGTCGAGTATGAGGCATTGGTAGCGGGACTTAGAATAGCAAAAGAAATAGGAGTTCAGCATCTCAGAGTATATAGTGATTTATAGTTGGTAATTGATCAGGTTCAGAAAGAATATGAAGTCCGGGAGCTGAATATGGTTAAGTATCTGTAGAAGGTCAGGGACTTGGCTTCTATTTTTTTAGCGATAGATATTCAGTAGATACCAAGGGTGGAGAATGTGCAAGCTAACCTCCTTTCTAAGCTAGTAACCCATGGTTGTTCGACCGACATAAAAAAGAAGCGCTCCTTTCAGTTATGCACTGAGGAAGGAGCACCTCAGAAAAGACGGCATCCTCTCCGAGGAGAAGCATACCACCATCCAACCTCCATTGGATGCTCCTTTAAAGTGAAGCAAGCTCGAAGAAGATGGAAGGTAGGCTCGATCCCGAGGAGGAGGCAGTGGATGAAGAAGCCTAAAATCGATCGTCAGAAGTTCAGTGCCAAACAATAAAAGCTAATTCTATATAGATTCAAAAGCTCGACAATTAAAAAATGAAAAGACAACCTAAGATCAGCCTTTAGCGATTTTTCGTAAACACCGACTCATTCAGACTGAGAAAGAGCTATACGCTTTCCGAGACCGACAACCTCTAACTTAGAATCACCAGAGATATGGTACTTTATTCTAATGACATTCAGATCCTCCGAGGTGAGGACGGAATCTATTTTAAAAGGTCCATAGTTCGAAACTTCACGTTCTTCGGATTGGTCCGGAGAACCTACCACCTCGAAACCGTGATCCTCGCTAGAAGGGCTATCCGAGCCCCAAGAAGATCGGGACAGAGTAGATTGACTCATGAGTACGGAGGAGACTGATCTAAAGAGCGAGGAGGCCGAGCAACAAGGAAAGTTAAGGTAGGATCGATGGTAGCTCGGCTAAGTCTGAGCTATTCTTTGTGCAAAGATCGAAGTTCATCCTTTAAGCAACAGTAGCAGTCAAAAAAAGTAATACTGATCCTATTTATAAGAGGCATGGATGACTCCAATCTACTTTCATTTCATCTATCCTTTTAGATCTTCGCCAGGTGTCAGATACCCGTTGGTCGGGACGTATGGATCCGGAGGAAAGCAATTGATCGTTAGATTTTGTGGCTGATGGACTTCTCCCAATCTTATCATGCTATCGATCTCCAACGCTGCAATGTGGGCACGATTTAAAGATCGACCTCGACTTCAATAGGATACTTATATCGATCGCTCAGAGGTAGATCGACCTCGTAAGTGGGAGGCAAACTATTGTGGAATAGGGCTAGTGTGGCCTTGGTCTGTTTAGGATCGGCCATCGATCTATCCCAATGGATCGTCTGAGCGAAATGATGCGACACTTCGCTCATGGTTAGCTGTAGGTCGGCTTAAGCCGACCTACAATTCTGACCGACTTATTGAAAATCGCCTCTTGATAAAATAAGGTAGGCCTTCATACCTCGTTCTCGTCAGATTCAGATTAACCGTCGAGCTATACGAATAGACTCATAGCTCATCAATAATCGACCTACAACCATCCCTACTGAAACTGCGTCCTCTCCAATTCGAAAAACTCGGATAAAGAGGAATATTTCGCAATCCCATCTTCCAAGAGGGAAAGAAATCTTTCGAATAAATCCAGAGCGACTAACTCGAAAAGCCGTTAGAGTTCAACGAATACGACTCCAACTCCTCCGCTATAAATAAAGGAGCTTCGAGATCCTCCAGGTACGCCATTCAATTCGACGCTTTCTCTCCTCATTGTTCTCCAATCTTCTAACTTGAGCGTCGGAGGGTCTTTACTGGAGAACACTCCGGTGGGAACTTTATTGCAGGTGAACTGGCGAAGTTCCAGCGAAAATTCATCCTCGGTCTCATATTCCTCGATGGCCGAGCTTCTCCATCCTCATCGGCCGACCTCAAGCCAGGAGATCCAGGAGCAATAACTAGGTTTACTCATACATTTTTTATTTTGCCTTTAGGCATGCAATATATACTGACATTACTTTAGTTAGAACCCTGAATTCATAATCAAAATTTGAGATTTCCATCGTCTCCCTCGCCTTATTTTTCTTGCAGCAAACATCAGAGGTTGATAGCTCGCTTCCTACCGACCAAATACATGCACCGATGATGACCGACAATAATCCTCATGCTTGGAGATCACCACCATCGTTCAAATAGCATGACACATCACCTTCAAGGTGGCACATCATCACATCCCGAACCGTCCAGATCTGCAACTTGAGCAACGATAAATTTCACGGGAGCATGCAAACGACTCTAAAGAACACGAGTTCGCATTCAAAAACATTTCCTTCTAAAAAGACCCGTCACCTGCACAAATTTTCGATTTATGGTTGCTCATATACTTAGTTGTGAGTTGGGATTGCCAATTCTACTTAGGCCATGGTGCTTTAACCGTTTGCGAGCCAAGCCTGGGTCCCGGACTGGCGACCTCCGCGTCGGGTTCGGCCCAGAGTGGCGTTAGGGTCCGGCTCGGCACGCCCCCGCCGCCCCCCCCCGCCACCCCCCAACCCCGCCTTGTTCCGTACAGGTCTCTACGGTGAAAATAGGATGTAAATGGGAAAACTTGGTACCTGGGGCCATAAAAATCGACACCTCGCCCTTTGCTTAGACTGGCACCCGTCCATTCCGGTACGTATTTCGTGTGTAACTTCCTTTGCGACGGAGTACACACATCGAATGCAACATGGGCAGGACACTAGAAAACAAGTTTTAAAATAATTGTCCGAAATGCTCCAGATATCATAGAGAAAATGGATTATTTTTTCTTTGAAAGAATCTTATGGGAGGAGTCAGAAATCATGCGACTGCATTTAGAAATTGGCCAAAGATTTTTATTTTTATTTTTTTTTTTGTACTATAGTTTGTTCTTCCAAATTCATGAGGTAGTTCTTTTCAAGACTTTTGTCCCATACTTGTACACGTGTCCTTAGATTTTAAGTCATATAATATTTTATAGCTGTTCAATATTTGTATTTAAGCCATATATAGCTGAACAGATGTTGGTTGGGAGGAAAAGAATGGAGAAAATATCTGTGTTGGATCACCTTGCCAAGGCCATGAAATTATATATGTCTTGATGTGCTGATGATGATAAAGAAAATACAGTGAGGATGGGACAATACATAGAGAACCGATAGAAAGGACAAAAGCATTTGTTAAAATTCGGCAAATATTGGCTAATACTCTTAACAATCTAGATCAAAATCATCCCTAAAATTACCTCCCTCTAAAAGCCATTGCTCCAGTACACATTAAAATAAAGCCCACCATATTATTTAATCTTTCTACATTTGAAACTCTTATTTAGGTTCATCGCTGTCGGTGACCATAAACCAACCGTGCATCAAGAACCCAAAAAGATAATTCTTGTGATGTAAAATAAAAATAAGTTGGTCATTACTTGGAAGTCCTATTTCAAATTCAAAGTCAATTTAATATACTTAAATCCTACCATTAGAAAGTCAAATCCTACTCCATTATAACTAGCTTTTTTTTTTTCTTTCTTTCTTTTTTTTTTTAATGATATACATCGTAACCAGCAAATTCAATCTCTCCAGCCCAAATCTAACCACGTCAAGCCTACCCCGGACCCATCCATGGTTTCCACAAAAGAAGTCGTACCCATGATTTATCTAATAATATATAAAACATACAACATTGACCACTTGATTTAGACCAAATCCAATTACTAAAAAAATGAGCAGTACACCGCTGGCATGGCACCTCGTACTACAATCCTATGAATCGAATCACCCTGCCACGTAACCTATCAGTAATAGAGTGTGATATCCCTTTTTTTTTTTTTTTTTTTGGCACAAGATCTCATATTATTTTTATAGAAAAAAAGAGACCTTTTATGACTTGTGACCTCTCCCGTCCATTGTCGCACTCCAAGCTCACCCCTCGTTGCTTCCCGTCTTTCCTCATTCCAATCGAACCAACTCGTCCAAACCAAAAGCCCGCACCATCCCATGCAAGCGACTAGCACGTGCCTCCCATCCCTCCCTTATCCCCGTCCTAATCCGCGGTCGTCAGGCTCCCGCCCATCAAAAAAAGCTAACCTGAATAAATTCCGGGCCCCACCATCCCAGCGTGGCATACGGACCAGTCACCGACCCTAATTCTAGCCATGTGAACCACCTCCAAGCCCGTCGCCCCGCATACACAAAGAACGAGAGAGAGAGAGGGAGAAGGGAATTGGTAGGAATCAATGGCGAGGAACGGCGCAATGATTAAGAAGCGCCGCCAGGGATACCAATGGTTTGTTGTGGGGTTTTCCTGCGTAGGGTACGTACCCATGATTAGTTTATTCGGGATACGTACTGTTCCTTGTGTTAAAATAAATGAGTTGCGATGATGTTGAAGTGATTCGACGATTTCGCTCCATCTCGATCTGCCTCCATGTCTCTCATTCCCCATGCCCATTTAACAAGACCTTTCCTTTCCCTCCCAACGTCATCAAAAAGTTCTTTCTCTGAATTAATAATAATTCTTTATACCGGGAAGGAAGGAATGGTAACATCAGCATTTAATTCTTGCTCAATCACCGCATGGAATATCTTTCCGGATATCCAAGAATAACGGGCCATATCGCTATCATTATTTTCCGTAATATTAGCAAGCATAACCTTCCTTTTTTTTTGCAAGTTTGAATGAATTACTATATTTTTGTTTATAAAATATCGAAAGATGCTATTCAATTTAAATAAATGGTAACATTATAAGACGATGATAACTGGACAACTTTTAATAACGTCTTTTTTTTTTTTTTTAACCGTTGTTAAATAGCGACAAAACGGGTAATGCCCGTTATCTTTCAAACAATAACTGATATTTTAAACGGGTTATCTCATCGCATGGTTTCACATCATGATTGGACAACGCCTCCTAGTGTTATAAATGCGGTGTGACAGTATCATGTAAAAAATATTATAAGATAGATTCATTCCGATAAAATTAATAGAAAAATTATATATTAATTATTTTTTTTATTAAATATTAATTTAAATTAATTATAATTAATTATGAGATGAAAAAAAACAATCAAAACTTACAAATATTTTATGAATTTATTATATATATATATATATATATATATATATATATATATTTATTTATTTATTTATTTATTTATTATGCTTTAAATCCAAATCAATGTTGATGGCTTAATTTAGTGACCTATTTTGGATTCCTCAGCATGCTAGGAGGGTTTACGGTGTACATTAGTCATAAGATTTATTTATAATGGCTTGTGACCCTCAACAATTAACATATTGATGCAGCTTAAATTACCACATGATGTAGAAAATGAAATAATTAAAATCTTTTTATAATCCATGAAGGCATTTTTCAACCGTTTCTTCTAGATAAGATTTTTCTCTTACTTTTCTAGTATTAATCATAAAGATAGGATAAAAATTGATCTAAAATAATAAACCATTGATCTAATAATATATATATATATATATATAAAAATTAAAGTTCATCATTATGTGTATCGATATCACCGATTGTTTGATATGGAATCAATTAATAATAATAACTAATGATATGCTTTCCATGCTGCATGTTAGTCCAGTACGGTGCTATCGATATATATTAGTGATCAATATGATAAATCTTATATGAAAGAATTATCCAACCTTATATTCTTTCTTGGTACAATTATGATGATAACATCCCTCCCTTCAGCACAGTAATAATATTATCAAACAATGGAGCAAATCAATGTGGGCATCTTGTAGATAAAATGGCCGGCTTGCCACAATTTCTTTATGAGGAAGTATTGTATGGTGCTATAACTTGTTTCCAGTTTCATAATTTTTTTTAATAGGAAAAAACTTGGCTCTTCTATCGAGCATGTGACTGTGCTATCAACTATTGCTATGGAATCTTGATTATCTCCACGCGTGAGCATAAATGATCTACTCCAACCATCTCACACAAAATAAAGTGGTTTGCGCTTGTGACAAGAGCTTCCTTCACATAGATTTCAGACTTTAAAAAACGTTTTACTCGGACTCAATGAAATCCTGATTCATGCTTATTATTTGAAGCAATCCAATATTCATTATGGGTGAGACCATATAATATGTGATTTGCTACCATCAATGGTCATGACTAGCGTAAATAATTAGTTAACAATTTTTTTAAATAATTTAATTGATAATTTGCAAACTAAACTTATTTGGTATTCGCTAGTTGGTATTTCTGCAAGTAGTCATTAACTTTTCTTTCAGGTAAATTTCTTGCTCAACTTTAGGTTGCATCTTCTCGTATCATCTCAAAAAAAAAATAAAAAAATAAAAAAATAAAAATAAAAACAAAATAAAAAAATACGGTCGTTCTTTTCTTTCTCTCTCTCTCTCTCTCTCTCTCTCTCTCTCTCTCTCTCTCTCTCTCTCTCTCCACATATCGATATCATTAAGCACTTCTCACGGTCCATCCCGAAGACTACTGCTTAAAATTTGGACCACCCACTTCACTTTTCCAATCCCGACTCCTCCGGCCCGACGGACGTGGACTCCTTCCACATTCCAACACCCTATGATTGACCAAGTCCGCCCAGCCCCACCGGCCGAAAAGAGCCCTCAAGCCTTGCTTAGCCCGTAAAAGGTGGCATCAATTTGACTAAAACCATGGAGAATGGACACCTGCAGGCATCAAGCGATGCCACAAGCCATAACTAGTTATCATGTACACATTGGAAAGAAAGCGAGACATGGGAAAGTTATTAATAGGCATCCACAAGAGCCGCTACTAAAGTTATATGCATACGTGCTACACACACAAAGAGAGAATTGGAAAATAGACTCGAGTAGGAATCAAGAAGAATTTTGCAAAAAAAGTTATTTAATCAGTATTTTTAATTTAAAAATAAAATTTTCTGCAAAATGACGTGCGGTCATCTTTGCACAATTTTGTTTCTGAATACTAATTGAAGATATCTCATTCATAAATTTAAAAATGCGATATATTTGATGAATATTTGTTAAATATATCTTAGATTTCTTATACATACTTGTTTAGACTGCAAAACATCTTGCATTTAAATATAGAAATAAAATTATTGAAAATTTCTAAATATACGTCCTTATGAAAAAAAAAAAAAAATCATACAAAGTCAACGATTAAATGGATTTTCTAATGTAGAAGCCACAAGTACGCATCCAGCACGTGTTTGTCCCGGGGGAGAAATGGCTAGCATTTACGTGTACAACTTTTCTCTCAAGCCTATAAGAGTGGAGGGTAGACAAGGATGTTCCATAGTTGTTTGTCAACGTTAAGGACTGGATTTGAGTAGATTAGGTTAAAGGGAAGCAGTGCCGCCCTGATGACTTTGGTCTTATGCTTTAGTTTTCTTAAGGTGTGGGTACGTACTGTCAAATCCCCAGAAGTGGACGAAGAAAAACGAAGCTATAGTCGACAGGCTTCCATAATTCTATTGGACATGGTACCTTACCTTTCCGAAAGGGCTGAAACCTGGGGGCTTTCCTTGTGGAGACGGTAGCTTTGCTTGGGCGACCAGCAAAGAAGGAACGTTCTCCGCACTCGTTCCTCCTAAATTCTAAAAGATTCTGGAATAATTCTTCTAAATTTTGCCCTTCCTTTTCTTCCCCGTGGGGAAAGGAATTCTTCAGAGAACAAGAACCTTTTGGACTCCTTGATGACGTACACCAACATTAGCTGAGATCTTTTTGTAGCTGGATGGAGATGGAATATTAAAAAGAACTTCTTTTAAAAATATAGATAGCTGGATATCTTAGTAGATATATCACAACGAACAGATTAATTGCAATCCATGTAGTTGGTCCAATGGGACTTTAATGTGTTCTTCAATAACTAAGTTATCAATAGTGACAGAATGAATCCGTGTTCCAATTTAAAATTTATTTAAACGGTAAAATTGATGAAAGATTTAGGTAGTTATCCCGATTATATTGTACTCAATATTTGGAATCATATCGAGGGTGCCTGGTAGTTTATTTAATAAAATCAGTATTGATGCCACTGACCTAAGTTCAAGTTTCATCCTCATCAGACCTACTCTCGTCCCAGAATCAAACATAGACTCCTACCAAGCCTACTCCCGTCCCAGAATCAATACAAACATTACCTGCGGTGATGAAGTCCCTTGGTTCAAAGTAGCTGCAAGACTTTGATCGAGACCTTGGTGGCTTTGTAGGGGGTGGTGTAATCTATTGACCTTGGTTTGGTGACCAACCCACGCAAAAAAAAAAAAAAAAAAAAAGGAAGTAGTGATTCAAGTCATGATGCTCATGCATGAGGCTTTTTAATTTATTTAGATCTTTGAGAAATACTTTATACATCATATCCAGAAAAAATATATCGTTCGTATATTAAATTTCATAGTTTCATTTTTTTTATTTGAAATTTTGAATGATAAAAATATCTCTCTATTATAAAAAAAATTATGATATTTTATAGCCATGTTATGACATTAGGAGGTCATATTATGACTTCCTACGAACATGATGTCACAAAAGATGGAAGGATATTTTCATCATTCAAAATTCAAATATCATTATATGATAATAGGATGTTATAATTTTTTTAGAAAAAAAAATATTTTTGTTATTCAAACTTTCAAATAAAAAAGTAAAATTACTATATTTAATATACATTGAAAAATGATGGCTACGTGATTCAATTTTATTGGACAACAAAGCTATGCTTGCCAATGGAATGTCATAATTTTTTTAGAACATTGAAATATTTTAATCATTCAAAATTTTAAATTAAAATGTAAAACTAACGAAAATGCCTTTCCATCCTTATAACTTTATGAAAAACGAAAAGTCATAATATGCCTTCAGGTCGGAATATCATAATTTTTTTAGAACATAGAGACATTTTCATTATAAAAATTTTAAATTAAAAAATAAAACTATAGATATTTAATCGGTATTAAAAAATGGTGATCACGTGATCTAATGGGATGATGTGGTACACTGTTAATTTTATTGTACTGCATGCGGTGCATAAAATATTTTTCATTAGTCCCTGTTGCTTTGGTGGGCCAGTAAAGCCCAACGCTGCAGTGGGAACTTGACCATGATTGCCTCTCTCTCTCTCTCTCTCTCTCTCTCTCTCTCTCTCGTGAAGCACGAAATGTGGTAACTCCTGTAAGTATAAAACAAAAACCCTCTATATCAGCTCTAATGCAATTTGCTAAAACAGGAGGAAAATCTTCGATCCAATCCAAGTTCTTTTCACTCGCTGTGTACTTATTATATTTGTCAGATCATTTGCTATTTGATTAGCTTCCTTGAAGACTCGTTTGCCAGAAAGATTAAATGAAGTAGGAAGCAGCTTCTTAACTGCTCTCAAAGCTGGATGCTGCGATGTCCCGTTGCCATTGATCCATGTCCCCACATGCCATGCTTGCCTTTGACTTGAACAGGAGCCTAGAAACATTTGTTTCGATGCCTTGGACCGCATGGGTTCGCAATGGGCAGAGCCGGTTTTCTGGCCCAAAGACGTGATCTACGACTGCTAGGACGGGGCTAAGAATTTAGTCCCAAAATCTGAATCTGAATTTTTCGAGTATGGGTTTTCTTTTTATATTTACAAAACAATATGAATTGGAGCCTGGGCAGAGACCAGCCTGCCTGATAAAATTCGTCCGGGTCGGCCTTGAGATCAGAAAGCCCTGTCTGAAGCCGGAGACATCGAGGCACGGACCCTCCAAATTGGTACCCGTGACCAGTAATTGGCCCAGATCCCAGAGTGGTCTGGGCCTGCTTATATTTATATTAGTATTGGCCAGTGCTTTAATCGGATAAGGCCATGAAGCATGGAGAATTGGAGTTTTGGTAGAGGGTCATGGCCTTTGGTTTTTCCTGCTTAGATGGCTGGATCGGGAGTCTCATGGGATTTATGAGGTGGGCAAGTATAACAATCACAGAAAATATTCTAGTACAGATCGAACTAGGCCTATATTTTCAACCATCCTATACTACCTTCTTAGTTGCTGGCCCGAATCTTATAAAACAAAAAAGGAGCTATGAATCCAATAAGATTTTGATCCAACCATCCAAATGTTGCTTGTGTATAACGAAATGGAATGGAATGTAATAAAAGGAGAGACCATGTTGCATGATATACCCCTATCTCGATTTCCATTTTCTCTTTTTATTTTAGAAATTATATAATAAACCATGTATATTAATATAGCCTTGCACTATACCAAATACCTCGTCTTCTCACTTTAGGTCAATCATCGAGATGAGTGCATGATGAATGCAGCCCAACGGAGCAACATTAGATTTTTTTTTCATCATGTCTTCAATTGTGATTATTCAAGCCCCAAGAAGAACCCACATGTTCTTCCATGTTATCTGTCAAGATGGGCCGATCCATCTCGATCCACCATAACCTGCCTCTAAATGGGAAAGAGCGGGCTAGTCCGTTTAACTGACGGATTCGACAAACATTAACTCAACCCAATTTGCCATGGACTATAGGTTAAATGAGCTAACCTATCAATTTTTTTTTTTAAAAAAATATAAACAATAATATAAACATAATTTTATATTCAATTCAAATTTAAGTCAATCTATCAAAGTCTCACATCTCAATTCACATTCATAATGGTAAAGTTAAAAAGTCTAATTCTAAGTCTTAACTATTCAAAGCAACCGTCAAACATCATTATTTGCGGTCCTCTTCAAACTTAGAGTTATAAAATAAAATTATGAAACTTAAAAACTTATTACAATCTAAAGTTAAAAGATTTAAAGTTTCAATTTTTAAACTAATTTATAGGCAAAGCAAAGTTTCAAAAAATTATCCTTCATATCATCATTGTGGTCCTTATCATTTAATTCTTTATCCTCTTCCTCTGCTTTATCAATTATCTCTTCAATAATATTAGAATCCTTTTTTGAAAGAGATGCTTTCACTTTCATAGCTAAATTATCATCTCCATTTACAAGTATCACAATAAGAAGTCAAGAATCAATATATCCTTAGGGGTTAGGACTAAAGAAAAAAAAAAGATGGGCCAGCCTACCCCGACTTATTTTGAACCCGTCACAATCCATAATCCAAATGGGACGTGTTGGTGCAGAAATCCGTCCTCGCCGGAGGTTGCCGAAATCGAGGCCGCTGAGGTCGCCGCCGGGGACCTGCAAAACGAAGTTCCGTCCGGAACCGGTGGGGGGTGGCTCCGGCAGGACCCTCCGATGCTCAAGTCAGTTTCCGGCCAACAGTAATGGAGTGCTCGGAATGAGTTCCGGAGCTTAGAGATGAGGAGGAGAGCTTAGAGAGTCGAGAGTTCAGAGAGCTTAGCCTTGGCGTATCTGGAGGGGTCCCTTTATAGCGGAGCTTAGTTGATGGTGACGGCCATGCCGTCTGGCAGAGAGTCGTCGGGCAGCATGGAGTTCGGTACGGAGAGGACGGCATCGTCCGGTGGATCGTGGGAGCCATACCTGGCGACGTCGTGGGCCGCATGGAGTCCGGTACGGAGAGGAAGGCGTCGTCCGGTGGATCGTGGGAGCCATACTGGCGAGTCGTGGGCCGCATGGAGTCCGGTACGGAGAGGAAGGCGTCGTCCGGTGGATCGTGGGAGCCATACCTGGCACGTCGTGGGCCGCATGGAGTCCGGTACGGAGAGGAAGGCGTCGTCAGGGAGTGGCGTTGCCAGAGGTGGTAGCCGTGTCGTCTAGTTTCGTTGCCTGCCGCTGATGGCGACGAGTCATCTCTAAGGAGAGTTCCGGCAGAAGGGAAGGCTGGGGGAGTTCGGCTGGCTGAAGGGTCGGCCATCTGTAGAGTTCGGCCGAGGGACGACTGCCGAGGAGTTCGACCGCTGAGAGGCCCGAAGAAGCTCGGCTGGGGCCAGTTGAAGGACTTCGGTTGCTAGTTGGTTCGGCCAGGGCTCGCTGAGGAGTTCGGCCGCCTGGAGCCGGTCCGAAGGGGTTCGGCCGTGGGGTCCGAATGGGTTCGGACTTGTAACAGAGTTCGGCCGAAGGGGAAACCCGGGAGGAGCTCGGCTGGCTGAAGGGTCGGCCATCTGTAGAGTTCGGCCGAGGGACGATTGCCGAGGAGTTCGACCGCCTGGGAGTCGGTCCGAAGGGGTTCGGCCGCCTGGGCTCGCCTGGAGTCGGTCCGAAAGGAAAACCCGGGAGGAGCTCGGGTGGCCGAACGGGCGTCTGGGAGGAGTCCGTCTCCCGAAGAAGTCCTGCCGCTTGGAGTCCAAGGAGCTCGGCCGTCAGGAAGTTCGGCTGGCGGTGGGAGTTCGGCCCGGAGCCTGGCGCTGGGGAGTTCGGCAGCTAGGTAGTTCGGCCCGGACCTTGGTGCAGGGAGTTCGGCAGCTAGGTAGTTCGGCCCGAACCTTGGTGCAGGGGAGTTCGGCCAGCTAGGTAGTTCGGCACGGACCTTGGCGCAGGGGAGTTCGGCCAGCTAGGCAGTTCGGCCCGGACCTTGGCGCAGGGGAGTTCGGCCTCTAGGCAGTTCGGCCCGGACCTTGGCGCAGGGGAGTTCGGCCTCTAGGCAGTTCGGCCGTGGTAGGGGCTCGGCCTGGCGCCTGGCGCTAAAGCTCTTCAGCGGCTACTGGTTGCATTGGGCCGAGCATCGGACTAGGCTTCGGCAGGAGCGGGATTTATCCCTAACAGTAGCCCCCCCCACTCCGAGTTCAAAAAATTGAAGGAAGGGAGTACCAAAACAGGCGACTGCCGAAGTCTTCTTCCAGGCTCCGCATTCGTTGCAGCTGAAGCTCGGGGGAGGTCTCATCTCCAGTCGATGTTTGGAGTTGAAATGGAACTCGTTTCCAGCTAAAGTCGATGAAGCTGATGTTGAGGCCGGAGTCAATGTCGCCCCCCCGTGATCAGGGTCGGAGTTGACATTGCCTTCATCAACCGAAGTCGATTCGGGGGAGACCTCCTTTCTTGCAGTCAAGGTTACGATCGCTTGGGAGAGATCTCGTCTCCCGCTGATGCTGACACCGAAGTTGAAGCTGGGGTCCGAAGGAGACTTCGTCTTCTGCAGCGAAGCTTGCCGTAGACTCTGGGGCTCGGCCTTGGACCTTGCTCACGTTAGGACGAGGTTCCCCTCCTGTTCCTAACGGGCTGTGGGGGCACATCCGGACCGTCGTCCTCGCTTCTCCCCCCATCCCGTCCTTCATGAACGGGGCCTTCGACTTTGCTCACGCTAGGACGAGGTTCTCCTCCTGTTCCTAGCCGGCTGTGGGGGCACATGAGGACCGTCGTCCTCGCTTCTCCCCCCATCCCGTCCTTCGTGGAACGGGGCCTTCGACTTTGCTCACGCTAGGACGAGGTTCTCCTCCTGTTCCTAGCCGGCTGTGGGGGCACATGAGGACCGTCGTCCTCGCTTCTCCCCCCATCCCGTCCTTCGTGAACGGGGCCTTCGACTTTGCTCACGCTAGGACGAGGTTCTCCTCCTGTTCCTAGCCGACTGTGGGGGCACATGAGGACCGTCGTCCTCGCTTCTCCCCCCATCCCGTCCTTCATGAACGGGGCCTTCGACTTTGCTCACGCTAGGATGAGGTTCTCCTCCTGTTCCTAGCCGACTGTGGGGGCACATGAGGACCGTCATCCTCGCTTCTCCCCCCATCCCGTCCTTCGTGAACGGGGCCTTCGACTTTGCTCACGCTAGGACGAGGCTCACGTCAGGACGAGGTTCTCCTCCTGTTCCTAACGGGCTGTGGGGGCACATCCGGACCGTCGTCCGAGCTTCTCCCCCATCCCGTCCTTCGTGAACGGGGCCTTCGACTTTGCTCATGTCAGGACGAGGTTCTCCTCCTGTTCCTAATGGGCTGTGGGGGCACACATCCGGACCATCGTCCGAGCTTCTCCCCCCATCCCGTTCTTCGTGAACGGGGCCTTTGACTTTGCTCATGTCAGGACGAGGCTCTCCTCCTATTCCTAACGGGACATTTCCGCTCGCTTTTTTCCCAGCGACCCTGAAACGATTTTAGTGTCGAGCAACTGGGTTTTATTGAGGAGAAACTACTGGTAGTACATTCTCAGGTTTTCTGAGGGTTCCAAGGTCGGGGAAGCGCTAGTCCTCCGAGCTCCTTTAGGCGATAGGTTCCAGGTCGGATGACCTCTACCACTTCGTACGGACCTTCCCAATTTGGGACGAGCTTCCCTTGACTCTGGGGCTGGGGGACGACAATCACCGATGTAGCTAGCTCCTAGCTCCTCCCCGGGGTGGCGTTGATGACGCCGCGAGGCGGCCGACCTTCTCGTCTTTTCCAGTTACGGCAGCACCTATAGCCGATCTTCTCCTCGCGCACGTTTGGGGAGGCCGTAGTCCTCGAGGTCTTGGTGGCTGGCTCTAAACTTCGCCGAGAATTCGAGTCAGAGGAGCGGGTCGTAGTTGCGGAACCTTCTGGGAGGGGGGCTTCATCGCATCCTTCTGTCGAGGCTTCCTCGATGGTGAGCCCCAAGATAGTAGACGAGGCCGAACTTCATGCCGCATCCTTGGACACAGACGAACTTCATTCCGCCTCCCTGCAAAACCTTCTGTGGGGGTACTTCTATCTCCGCCACCCGAACTCCCTTGACGACGAGCTCGGGGTGGAGGTCGACTTTGCTTTAGCCACCGGACTTCACTCCGTCTCCTATGAACTCTTTGTAGGAGGTTTTGGTGATGGCATACTCGAGATGGGGGAGTTCGGTCCTGACCTGAGCGATGAGAACTTCCAAGGAAAGTTCGGCTTCACTTACGCCGAACTTCATTCTGCGGGGGCTTCGTTTGTGGTGAGCTTCGGGCTTTTCTCTTGCGCGGAGCTTCATTGCGCTTTCCCGCGGAACTTTCCGTGGGAAGAACTTCATGCTTCTTTGTCCGGACTTCCTTGCTCGCAGAGAGGGGGTCGGCTTCGCTTGCCCGAACTTCATCGCACCTCCCGTGAATTCGTTGTGATGACCGTACTTGAGGGGGAGTTCGGCCTCGATCGCCCTGGGGCGGTCTCGAGCGCGGCCGAACTTCACTTGGGTGATCTGCTGCGGGGTTCGGCCTCCCTGATGCCGAACTTCATTCGTGGGAGAACTTCGCCACCGCTTGCGCCGAACTTCACTGTGATGGTGGGCTTTTAAGGTGGAGTTCGGCTTCCCTTGAACGCATTTCGAGCTTCATTGATGAGCTCAAGAGGGAGAGTTCGGCCTTGCTTCCACTTGCCGAACTTTATTTCGATGAGCTGATGAAGTTCGGTCTTCCTCCGAACTTCGTTTCGCGGGAGAACTTTGCTCCGCCCTCGCTTGTGCCGAACTTTATTCCGCGGGGGGGCTTCGTTTCCATCCTTGCCGGTGCCGAACTTTATTTTGGAGGTTGAGTTGAGGAGTTCGGCTTTCCACCGAGCTTCATTTCGCCTTGATGCCGAGCTTTGGGGGGAGCCCGGCTTTTCTTCGAGCCGAACTTCTTTCCGCTTCGGTGGGGAAACTTCTGCTCTCCGTTTCTCTCTTCGGGGCGATTGGGCTCTTCCTTAAGGCTGATTTCTCACGCCCTCATGGCGGGCTTGCTGGTGGAGTCGCCACCGGAAGGCTGCTGTATAGCCTTGCAACGCTTCCGTGAGGCCACGGATCTGTCGGACAAGCAGGCCGAATTGCTTCACATCCGCCGCAGGTGCGGGTGGAACCTAGGCCGCCGGGGCTGAAGCAGGAACAGACGGGCCTGGACGGGATCGGATCGTGGAGGCCGCCGAGCGCCGTGCCGAAGCTCTCCGGGGTGGCGTTTTCTCTTCGGAAGAGAGAAGGAAGATCTCCAGAGAGAGAAGAGAAGGGTCGCCGAGCACTCCTTTAAGAACAAAGGAACCTCGAAGGTTCAGCCCTTCCTCTAGCGCCAATCTGTTGGTGCAGAAATCCATCCTCGTCGGAGGTTGCCAAAATCGAGGCCGCTGAGGTCGCCGCCGGGGACCTGCAAAATGAAGTCCCGTCCGGAACCGGTGGGGGGGTGGCTCCGGCAGGACCCTCCGACGGTCAAGTTCAGTTTCCGGCCAACAGTAATGGAGTGCTCGGAATGAGTTCCGGAGCTTAGAGATGAGGAGGAGAGCTTAGAGAGTCGAGAGTTCAGAGAGCTTAGCCTTGGCGTATCTGGAGGGGTCCCTTTATAGCGGAGCTTAGTTGATGGTGACGGCCATGCCGTCTGGCAGAGAGTCGTCGGGCAGCATGGAGTTCGGTACGGAGAGGACGGCATCGTCCGGTGGATCGTGGGAGCCATACTGGCACGTCGTGGGCCGCATGGAGTCCGGTACGGAGAGGAAGGCGTCGTCCGGTGGATCGTGGGAGCCATACTGGCGAGTCGTGGGCCGCATGGAGTCCGGTACGGAGAGGAAGGCGTCGTCCGGTGGATCGTGGGAGTCATACTGGCGAGTCATGGGCCGCATGGAGTCCGGTACGGAGAGGAGGGCGTCGTCAGGGAGTGGCGTTGCCAGAGGTGGTAGCCGTGTCGTCTGGTTTCGTTGCCTGCCGCTGATGGCGACGAGTCATCTCTAAGGAGAGTCCGGCAGAAGGGAAGGCTTGGGGAGTTCGGCTGGCTGAAGGGTCGGCCATCTGTAGAGTTCGGCCGAGGGGCGACTGCCGAGGAGTTCGACCGCTGAGAGGCCCGAAGAAGCTCGGCTGGGGCCAGTTGAAGGACTTCGGTTGCTAGTTGGTTCGGCCAGGGCTCGCTGAGGAGTTCGGCCGCCTGGAGCCGGTCGAAGGGGTTCGCCGTGGGGTCCGAATGGGTTCGGACTTGTAACAGAGTTCGGCCGAAGGGGAAACCCGGGAGGAGCTCGGCTGGCTGAAGGGTCGGCCATCTGTAGAGTTCGGCCGAGGGACGATTGCCGAGGAGTTCGACCGCCTGGAGTCGGTCCGAAGGGGTTCGGCCGCCTGGGCTCGCCTGGAGTCGGTCCGAAAGGGAAAACCCGGGAGGAGCTCGGGTGGCCGAACGAGCGTCTGGGAGGAGTCCGTCTCCCGAAGAAGTCCTGCCGCTTGGAGTCCAAGGAGCTCGGCCGTCAGGAAGTTCGGCTGGCGGTGGGAGTTCGGCCCGGAGCCTAACGCTGGGGAGTTCGGCAGCTAGGTAGTTCGGCCCGGACCTTGGTGCAGGGGAGTTCGGCAGCTAGGTAGTTCGGCACGGACCTTGGCGCAGGGGAGTTCGGCAGCTAGGTAGTTCGGCCCGGACCTTGGCGCAGGGGAGTTCGGCCTTCTAGGCAGTTCGGCCCGGACCTTGGCGCAGGGGAGTTCGGCCTCTAGGCAGTTCGGCCGTGGTAGGGGCTCGGCCTGGCGCCTGGCGCTAAAGCTCTTCAGCGGCTACTGGTTGCATTGGGCCGAGCATCGGGCTAGGCTTCGGCAGGAGCGGAATTTATCCCCAACAGGACGGATTATTTAACCCACTTTTAAATGGGTTGCTAAAATATAAATCCAATCCAACCTATTCCATTTACATGGCAGGAGGGGTCAGTCCAATGGATCCAACCTAAATTAATAGTTCTATCTAGAGATTCAAGATGAATTGTCCCTCCCTCTTTTCTTTCTATTAAAAAAAAAAACACCCGTTGGAGAGTCCATATCAGGCTGATAGATGATATCTCCTGGCATCTAAAGAGGCTTCTAGAAGGAACAGGCTGTACAAGGGCCTTTTATGGATCGTGAGTTGTGACTTGTACAACCCAAATAGGCTAATCTACTTGGACATTAGGCTGGAATTGGCACCGCCAATTGTGCCACATAATGAAGAATGTGATTTGTAGAAGACCTAGCATTGCTCAAACTTGTCCATCGAGGTCAAGAGAATGAGCTGCTGCTATTTTGGTCATTTCCAATAATAATCGATAAATTGAAAAAACATGAATCATGCAAAAAAAAAAAAAAAAAAAAAAAAAAAAAAAAAAACCCTGCTTACACACACACACGAGAATAATGCAATTCGGATGATCTATAATTTGTTAGCAGAAATAAAATTATAGAGTTTATTTAAAGTCTAACTTATTTTTGTCGGAAACTCATGAAGCACTCATATAGCATTTTTTTTACATGCAACCAATGTATGTGATTATTGCAATTTTGCTTACTATTTATTAGCTTTTCCAATAATAAACTCTTTACTTTCGGAAATAGTCTTTTCCAACACCATATACAATGCCATCAATTAATGCATTGCATTCTAAATTTAAGATTGAGATGTTGGAAGAAGCCAAACATCTTTTCCTTTTAAGATTTTTAAAGCTTTCAATATATTAATTTTCTTTTACCAGCTTATGTTCAATTGTTTTCTTTTAAATTGAAAGGGAGGCAATATGCCACCCAAAAATGGAGATAGGAAATTAAGGTAATATTTGTAAGGAGAAAATAGTCGGAAGAGCATGAAGATATGGGTAGAAAATTTAGAAGACATAAGTAGGAGAAAGCTTTTGACCATCAAAAGAAAAGTTATAAAGATCCAGAAGAATTCCTCTTGACATTATACCAAATCCATATACAAAGATGAAGTCAGCTTGATTAATTTAAAATTAAAATTGAACATATAGAATTTATTTAAAATCTATCACATTTATTAACTATTTTTTTCTATGATTTTTTTAATAAGATAATATCTATAATTCTACACCAATCACATCTACTTAAAATGCAACACCAATAAAATTGGGAAAGTTGTATGATTAGAATACACGGACATCAACTAAATTATTTTATTATATTAATTATGTTAATTTAATCGATATACATTAGATGGTATTGTGGGGGTGACCTAACTGGACTGTGATCCTTGAGGCCCGCACTCTAAGAAGTAACCGACGGCAAACGACGATGGATAGATAACCACTTCATGAGTAGAGACAGAGTTTACCCTCGAGACAGGCCCGATCCTCTGGCTAGGTGCCTATTGATCCTATGGGCGATTATTCGTCGATCGCGTTATCAACACTTTACGATAATATAGGCAAATCCTCATAAAGTAATTCAAGACTAGCACAATGAGGTGGCCCCTCTAGCCTCTACAATAGAGTTGGCTCATCAGAACCTCACTGATAACATTAAGAGCCCCCATGGTAGGAGACAAGTTGGATACAGCTATGATGATTCTTTAGCTGAACCCTGATTAGGCCCTACCTCTCCAGTCACATGGGCCTTCGCCAAATCTTCTGATATTTTGTAGAGACTTGGGCCAGCAAATTTCTATGACTAACAAACGTGACAGGCATCTGTTCGACAGACATCCACGATCAAGAAATCATTCCACCTATCCCAACAACCTATAGGCTGAGAACACAATAAACTCTGATGACCTATATAAAAAGATAAATAAGGGGACCCCAAAAGATAACAGAAATATAGATAACTCCATGCTGCACATTCTTTCCTCTTTCTTCCACCATGCTCAAAGCTCCGGCAAACTTAAGCATCGGAAGGTCCCCATTGGAGAACCCTCGATGCAAGACTTTCTTTGCAGGTTTCCTGCGTCGCGATCTTCACTATCTTTTGGCATCCTATCAGCAGTCATGTCAGCCCTCTGGAGCCTTGACGCAATAGGTAGATTGTCAATTATTTTTTTAATATCATATATTACACTGCATATTAATGAAGGAGTGCCTAGGCTTAAATGTAGAAGTGCTGAGTTCATATTTCAAAAGAAAATGATCCAGCCAAAATTTGTATTGATCCTTGCTCACGATAAAAAGCATGCTTTATTTTGAGTAAAAAAAAAAGATATTTTTTAAGTTTTTGAGACATTGAAAGATATAAGATTTCTATTTATATTTTATTTAGTAAAAAAAATTTTAAAAATAAAATTATGTTTATTACATATATGAACTCAAGTTGATTGAATTTTACATATGACTGATGTGAAGTTTGATGAGTTATCTATGACCTTCGTCATATCGAGACTCATGATAGAAGGATCAAATCATATGGTAACTATACCTAGAGGTTTATCTCTTTTATTTTGCTAGATTGCCACTATATATTGCTAGGTGTTACTGGTGAATTGTGAAACTCACAAGGTGTTTCTGATGGATTGTGAAACTCACAAGCATCATCTCGATGATCAATGATATTTGATGGATAAAATTAGAATCGTTCTAATCTATTGGAAGAGGTTTTAATGATATTGTGATGAAAATCACTGTATATCTTACTACTAGACAAAATAGAACCTACGGGATCATACACAAAAAAAATTCTTAACTAATCAGATGGTTGAATCATGATGATGAATCGTGTATGGATCTAATTGTTAATATGATTAATAATTAATCCAATGTAATTATTGCAATTATCAAACTTACTAAGAGTTAGTAAGTTCTAAGAGAATTAATTAGCAATTAAATTGCTAATTAACTCAATTTGATTGAACAATAAGGCTAGAATTAAGTCTAATTGAATTAGATTCAATTTGGTTTGGTTTGAGTTTGATTAGATTAAGCCTAATTAGATTATGAGATAACCTAATTGCAAGAAAGTCCAATTCCTAATTTGATTAGGACTTGGGTATATCTAATTTCTCATTGGATTGTGATCTAATTAGATTCCTAGTTAGACTAGGATTTTCTTTTAATTGGGTGCAACTAATCTCTAACCAAATTGGATTTGATCATGGATTTGACTAGGTTTTGATCAAGGTATAAAGAGAAGTCCCAAGTAGACTTGGACTCTCTCTCTTCTCTTGCACCCCATGAGAAAGCCACGCCACCCACGCATGCCTACCACTCACGCACCCCTTCTCTTGGTCTTTTGTGTGACATAATTCATGCCAAAAGGAGGGAGGCATCCAAGAGTTGGACACCCCCCAAACTCTATCTATTAGAGTGCCTATTCTATCCCTATCACATGCCATATAAAGAGAAGGGCATGGAGTTTTGGGGAGTTTTTAATGTGAAGAGTCCTCTAGTGCGTGCGATACATGGGATGCGAGACCTATATGGATGGGATGCAAGATCCATAGGAAGGGCATGGATGCGGGATCTAGAGAGAGGGGATGCGAGAACCAAAGAGTGGGACGCAGAATCCTCTTCTTCCTCCTAATCATCTTCTTCTCTGAGAGCATATGAGAAAAAGAAGATCCTCATCAACCATCAAGAAAGCGATCTCTATAAGGAAGCTAGCACTCCGATGAGATCAAGAAGCCTCTGATCAGATCAACGTCTCGTGTAGATATCTATAAAGGCCAGACACTTGTGCAGCTTCAAGAAATGTAGAAGACATCCATGATTATTGGTTCTTGGTGAAGATCTATCCATGTAAAGGTATGAAGGTTAGATCTTCTATTTTTTTATGTTTTAAATTTTAGATTTCAAGTTTTCTGAATCATGTTCATCATATGAAGATCTTGTTACTTGATTTTAGACTAGATTTGATGTATGCTTTAGATTAAAATAGATTTTAATTTGATTTATTTTCACTACATTAAAATTTTTAAAAAGTTAATAAAATCGTACACTTAAAATCACGGCTTTCTAACATAGGGTTATATCCTCGGCACATGACCAAGGACACATCTGACCAAGTCGGTTCAACTAGCCACACCCG
This sequence comes from Cocos nucifera, assembly GCA_006176705.1. NCBI lineage: Eukaryota > Viridiplantae > Streptophyta > Magnoliopsida > Arecales > Arecaceae > Cocos > Cocos nucifera. The sequence goes on along the minus strand of QRFJ01004311.1, from coordinate 246,313 downwards.
ATAGAGACTTGGAGATTCATGCTAGGACATCATGTCCTCAGATGTGAGATGACCCCAACAGTCTAAAGGACCGCAACTCGATGGAGATACCGATCGCAGTTAAGGCATTTAGGCAAGAAACAATGCAAGGAGGTGTGCAAAAAAAGCTTCCGTTACATTATGGGCCTTCGATAACAAAAATGCCATAAGTAGAAGTAAAGGAGTACAAAATTTAGAAGTCATCGAAGAGCCCCTCAGCTTCCACGTTGATAATCGGGTCAAGGGATAGAGCTATGGTATCGGTCGGCTCATCGACTACCAAATCGACAATGGGCGATGCAAGTTTTGAAGGCACCTCCATAGGTGCAGGCAGATCATCCTCACTGATCCTTAAACGAGGATCGAGTTGGCTGACATCGACCTCTGAGAAGAAGTGGGCCACTTGCACCTTGCAAGTGTCGAAGCCGAAACCATAACCTGTTGAGGAGTCTTCGATGATCTCGAATCTGAACTCATCCTATGCCTTGAACTCATTGATGGCCTTTACTCTGGCTTTGACGACAGCTAATGACTTGTCCACCACTGCCTCAATCATCGATTGCAGATTGTCTCGGCCTCCTTCAGCACCACCTCCTTTGCCTTAAGCTCCGACTCGAGCTCGATGATTTGTTGCTGGCATATCTCTACAAGACCATGCTCGAGAGTGGGGGACCCCTCGAGCTGAGTGACCCACTTCTCCATGGTCAAGAACTTGGATCGGGTATGAGTGGCATCTTCCCTCGCCACCCATAGGTCACCCTCCAGCTTGTTCCTTATCAAGTTAAGACCGACAACCATCTCGTAGAGGTGAGCTATGTCATGCACCAGCTGCAAAGAAAGCAAAGGTTAGGGCACCTAAAGATCAAGTGAAAAGTTGGTCCGAATAAAAAAACTCATCCTTAAGAGATCTCCGTACGATGACTAAATGCCCTATTTAGTGGTCGGGCTTTAGTCTTCGCCCAGTCATCCGACAATAGTGACACCTTGAGGAGCTCCTGGGCGATCGGCAAGTTCTAGAAGGCAAAACCTCCCCTCAGCACCCTGACTACGGCTGATGAGGATGGGCCATTCCCTCAGTCCGCCGCTGGGGTCAAAGCCATTGGCGGGGTTGGAGCCGGATCAGCCTAGGTCGGCGACTGTGGAGGTGATGGCATCACCGCCCAAGCCGAGTTGGCCAAGGTGGATGTCCTTGCCCCTTGGGGCAGTGTGACGATGACCCCACCACTACTGGTGCTGGCTCCTGCACTGGAAGCCCTGGTTGAGCTGAAATAAGCCCTCATGGGGGAGCCTAGAGGAACCCATTTTGTGAAGGCCGTCCTTTTGGAGCGGAACATGGTCACTTCCACAGAAAGGCAAGCTTCATCTCCTCGAATGTGATCCTCATCTTTGCAAAAGAAAAGAAAATCAACATAAGAACTGAGGAGCAGCTACAGGACTAGTAAGGTGAAGGAACCCGAATGTACCCTGAGGAAGGGCTGGACTGAGATTGATGTCATAAAGATTTTGTTCAGTCGTCAGCTCTACTAGCTTTGAAATCTTAACGTCGAGCAACTTCCAGTGATCCTCCCTATCCTCAGGAAGAATTGACTTATCCTTATCAAGAGAGACCCACGGATCACCCTTGCTCCAACTAAAACCTTAGGAAATGTCTATGGAAATGAAGAAGAACTTTTTCTTCTAACCGTGCATAAAGGAAGGGGGACCGCCGATGAACTTGCTTCCTTGGTGGGGACTAAAGTACCGCCACCCCTTCTCATGGGAGTGGCGGTACTTTATTTGGATGGAATTTAGAGTGACATGAGTTAGGAGTACTTTATAAAATGCCCTAAATAAAGAAGTCCTCGAGCAAATATGATGCACAAAATAAAGGATAATAAAGATGATGATTATCTGGATGGAATTTAGAGTGACATGAGTTAGGAGTACTTTATAAAAGTCAAGAATGTTGGAGGCAAAGGAGTGGAAGGATAGCCGAAGGTCTGTCCAAGGAGTCTCCTTGTATAAGACAACTCGACCCTTTAGGGCCGAAGATGCTCACTCCTTCCGATCCAGCACTTCGAGTTGGAAGACCAAGAGGATAGAGTATCAAGATCTAAAACAACAGAGATCATCTTTGGAGATGGTCGACCTCTCAGCTCCAGGACCAAAAAAGTCTCCAAATCTCCTCACTGGGCTCTTAACCCTGGACAACTTGGGTCCTCGATGATCAGGAGAAGAGGTCCCCATGGCCAGAGCCTGGGGATCCTCCTAAGATTGAGATCAAGATCGCCAAATATTCTGGCCAAATCGACTACTCTTGCCCTGACTCCTTCTCCAAGAAGATATCACCATGAAGGTATCTAAAATCAGGAAAGAAAGAAACAAGCAAAGGGATCAATCGGGAGTGAGCTTGAAAAAGAAGACTCTTGAAAAGCGAAACCTTCTTAATAAAGGTGGCACTCGATGAAGCTAGAAAGGGAGATGAAGGCAGTCGCTGAGCCTCCCGGAAGTCAAGTAATCAAACAAGAAGAGCAGGAATAGGAAGATGATCACGATGGAAGGAGGCCTCCCCTTATACTCCATGCCTATGATTTGGGTGGCCCACATGATGATCAGACCCTGGCCACATGGCAAGAATCAGGGGGAGCAAGGTCCATTACTCCCTGACACTCCACCACTTAGATTTGGCCATATGAGATGATCCGCATGAGGCCCTCGAATCCAATTACCTTCGGATAGATGGCACCATATGATTGGGCAGGATGCAACTGCCAAAGTACATCTTTTAGGATGAAATGATGGTCCACCTCGAGCCACTCGCCTCTACAGTGATGGCCTAAGAACCCACTATCCATCGAATCCTCCATAATGATCATGACACAATCGGCGAGATGACATGATAGTGCGTCCAAGGATCAGTGAGCTCGTGGATGCTTGGTCATCTAGAGTTCGAGGATCCTCCCACAAGAGTGCACTTCCTTCGTCCAAGCCCAACGATCTGGATTCAGAAGTGGAGGGCATATGTTCTGGGGTTGACCCACTTGGACCATGATCCTCGAGGGCCACACTCTAAGAAGTGATCGATAGTAGAGACGATGACGATAGATAGATGACCATTTCATGAGTGGAGACTAGAGTGGATGCCTACTGATCTCGTGGGTGGTCGTTCGCCGACCGCATTATCAACACTCTGCTGACAATACATAGGCAAATCCCTACAAAGGGATTCGAGACCAACGCAATGAGGTGGCCCCTCTAGCCTCCGAGACAAAGCTGGCCCAACCTTTAGGTCAAAACTTTGCCAACGACATCAAGAGCCCCATGGTAGGATCTAGATCGAATGCAGCTATGATGATTCTTTGGCTGAACCCCGATCTCTGTTGGAAATTGACATCAAATGGAGACAGGCATGCATGCAAAAATTTCAAAAATTTTAAATATATACAAAGTATGTAGTGGAAATAAACTTCAACATTGTTATAGGAAAACCATTTAATATAATGTTTTACTATTATATCAGGATAGCCTTATGTTAGAATGATATTAAAATAATTTTAATTAGATCTCATCTAATCTAACATGTATAAAGAGATCATATCCCAAAACAAAGTTAGGCATCAACATTAAATATAAGATTAAAGATCTAAAAAGAAAATCTGAATTTTATCTTTTTGCGGATAGATCTTCACCGCAATCTGATGATCCGATAATTTTGAGGATGTCTTCGAGGTTCCTTTGTAGCCACATAAGTATCTAGCCTCTATGGATATCTATCGAGGCTGATTAAATCAAGAGATCTCGATCTCACTGAGGTACTAGCTTTTTTATAGAGATCACTCTCTGGATTGTCAAATTGATTTAATTTTTTTATTCTCTTTTTAAGAGAATCAAATAAATCTATAAAAGAAACTCGAAATTAGATCAAATCTAATTTTTTTTTACTGTTCTCTTCTTAAGAGAAAAATCAAGATCTACAAAAGAAGATAAGAGATCAAATCTCTTATGCTTTCTTTTTGTCCAATCTATGGACTAGATTTGAGGAGAGGAAGAGGAGAACTGTTTGTGTCCATCTCATGGACCAAAAGAGAGAAAAAATCAGATCAAATCTAATTTTATTCATGTCCAACTCTTGGACATCTTTGGAAGAGGGGGAGAAGGGAACATGTCTAACTTTTGGACAAAGAGAGAGAGAGAAGAGATTACCTTGAACTACCAAAACCAACACTCATAGCCTTTTGGTGTCCCACCTTTTCTTCACGTTGATCCTCATTCATATGGGGCGTCCCCTAGTTGATCTTATCTCTAGGTGGAGGTGCCCCCTTATCCCTATTTAAACTTCAAGATGGTTAGGGCTTGTTGGAGATAGACTTGGAGTCTATCTCCTTGTTGCTGCCCTCCTTTTTTTCCTTAATTTTTTCTCATACCAAACCTAAGAAGATGTGCCATAAATTAAAGGAAGAGTCATTCTGTATGTGGTCCTCTTAATAGATAAAGTTCAAAGTAGATTGGGTTTAAATCCAAGTCAAATTTGGAGTCTAATTTAGTTTAGATTTCATCATAAATCAAGTCCAATCCTATTAGACTAATAAAACTCAATCCAGATCAAATTAAAACCATATCTAATCAAATTAAATTTGATTTAATTTGTCTAGGATCTAATCCAAATTAAACATGCACCACTATAAAAAGAGGCTACGACAGTGCATACTATAACAGTGGTTTTCGAAACCGCTGTAATAGGATCTATGACAGCAGTTAAAAAGAACCGCTGTCATAGTTTAACCTATAGTGGCGGTTAAAAAGAACTGCTATCATAGATCTGATCTATGATGATGGTTATAAAGAACCGCTGGCATACGTTAAATCTATAGCAGTGATTTGGAATAACTACTGCAATAGGTCGGACCTATGGTAGCGATTTAGCATAACCGCTGCTATATCTTTTTTCATATTTTATTCTAAATATTATATAATTTTAAAATTTAATATTCATCTTCATCACTCATTATCTAAATAATTATCATTAAAGTATCATCATAAAAGATCGCCTCGATCTGATGGCCTTAGTTTCATCAATTAAAAAAAATTGATTTCGACGATCACGAACAGCGACGTGATGATCTGATAGATGAAGACCTTCAATCAATCCAAAAATCTATAATGATGATCTCAGTGATGTATGTAGCATACTATCAAAGTTTTACTTTAATCGAATATCATTATTTTGATTAATTTAGTACCGAATAATTTCGACCATTAAATGATAAACGAGTGATCAAAGGATCAGACGATGTTCGATTATGAGATAATTTTTTTCATAAATGATCTTGGCTACTATTTTAATCATTTTATGATGGTGATCATAAAATTCAACTCGTAGATCTAAGAATGATCCAAAACTATACATCGCTTGATAATCATTCTTAAATTCCATTGATAGTTATGTTCGTGCTTTTGCAAGATCTGCATAACATGAATAATTCATACAAAAATAATTTAAATTTTATGATCATCGCCATATAAAATTATTAAAATTATAGCAAAGATCATTTAACTAAAAAATTATCTCATAATCGCACATCATTTAGCCCTTTGATCGCTTGTTTCTAATTTAACGATCGAAATTATTTCGTACTAAAATGATCATGATAATAATATCCGATTGAAGTAAAATTTTGATAGTATTCTATAAATATCATCGAGATCATCGTTGCAAATTTTTGAATCTATTAAAGATCTTCATCTATCATATCATCACGTTGTCGTTCGTGATCGTCGAAATCAAATTTTTCTGATCGATGAACTAGAGCCATCGGATCAAGGCAATCTTTTATGATGATACTCTAATGATAATTATTTAGATAATGAACGATGGAGATGGATATTAAATTTTAAAATTATATAATATTTAAAGTAAAAGTATGAAAAATTGATTTCTATCCTATGGCAGCGGTTACTGAAAATCGCAGCTATAGATCTATGGCAGCAGTTAGAAAATCACTATCGTAGAGCTATGGCAATGGTTGAAAAATCGCTGCCATAGATTTGATTAAACTTCCTAATTTAGGTTCCATCCCATGTGCTCTCTCTCTCTTTCTCTCTCCCTCTTCTTGCTCTCCACCGTCGGTGAGACCCAGCCCCTCTCCTTCCCCAGCCGACGTCGCGCCCTCCTCCCCCCGTTCACCCCCACCTATCGATGCGCCCCTCCTCCCGCTCGCCCCCATCTTCGACCGCCTCGCCTCTCGGCCCCTTCCTAACCCTCCTCGATCGATCCCCAACCCTACCACCCCCACCTCTCTGACGCCCCTCCCCATCATCGCGCACGCCCCCTGGCTTTTCCATCACCGCGCCCACCCCTAGCCCCCATCTCAGGCCGCCCCCATCTCTCAACCCCTCCTCACCCCTCTTCGGTCGATCCCCCAAACCCCGCCACCCCCACCTCCCGGGCCCCCTTCCCGTCACTACGTATGGCCCCCCGGCCTCCCCATCATTGCACCCACCCCCGGCCCCCCATCCCCGACCGCCCTTGCCTCTTGGCCCCTCCCCCCCTCCTTGGTCAATCCCTAACCCTCGCCACCCCCCAACCCTAAGCCACCCCTCTTCGTCATCGTGCACCACCACCCCTATCCCCCGACCTCCCTATCATGACACCCCCGAGCCACCCCTCCCTCTCTCTCCCCTCTTTCTCTCTCTTTCCTCTTTTTCTTTCTCTCTCTTCACTTTCTCTATCTCACTATCTTCCTCTTATTTCGTAGGTTATCTCTAGTGCCATCTTCTTCTTCTAGCATCATCATCGGCAACCCTCGAAGCTTTTGATGCGATCTTCTCTCCGTAGCCACAAGTATAATTTTTTTAATTTTATAATATTATTTATTAATCACTTATAATATTTATAATAATTTTTAAAATATTTATAAAAAATATTATAAATAATAAATATTATAATTATCTATCGATCGTGGGTCATGTCGTTGGATAAGAGAACTCCTGCCAGTTGGCTCTGGATCGTGTCGGTGGTTTTGGATAGGACCAAGCCGTGTCTGTGGCCGTGGATAGCCCTTGGGCCGTGTCGTGTCGACAGCCATGGACAAATCTTGGGCCGTGTCGGTCGATAAGAAAATTTTGATAATGAATTTTGGATCGTGCTGTGGTGGTAGCCTTGAGTCGTGCCATGTCGACGGTCATGGACAGCCCTTGGACAATGCCGGTCGATAAAAAAATCATCATCAATGAATTTTGGACCATATCGATAGTCGTGAGCTATGCCGATCGCTAAGAGAATCCTCACCCCCATCGACGGATTTTGGGTCATGCCCACGATCGTAGGTCATGACGGTCGCTAAGAGAATCTTTGATCGCTAATAGAAAGTAAAATTATTTATTGCTCATCTTTAATTATTGATGAATCTAATTCATGTTGTAGAATTTAGTACATAATATTTTCTGGATGTTTATATCTTGTTACTTTTGTTTATTACATTACATAATGATAGATCCATTAATTGATTAGTATACATAATTTTCGGCATCATACATTTATATATAATTGTACGGATGGAAGAATTATATACTATGTTCAATTGATTTTTTAATTTGGATAGTTTGAAAATTATAAATAATACTATAGGTAATTATAATAATCAATCAGTATGCTAAGAATTTTGAATAAAATTTTGGACATTATTTTTCTTTTATTTTCTCTACATGGGAGAACTAAGAAAAAATGCTATTGAAATTTTATTCAATCCATGTTCCATATCGTTTGATTATTGTAATGAACCTATAGAATTAATACAATTTTTGAATGGGATAGGACCTATCTTTACCTATTAGTTGATGATAGGATGCATTTTTGCATATCTAAAAATGATATTTAATGTGAGTTTTACATATGATATTTATTTCGATCCCTATTTATGATACATTTTTATTTATAATGCATATTTATCTATAATGGATTAGTATATATTATAAGTTCTATGTATGATTTAATTACAGTATCATCAATTTTTATAATGGATAAGGAGTGGATGAAGTTTAGTAGGCTCTCATCAGAATATAAGACTGGACTTAAAAAATTTCTTAATTTTGCTATAGAAAAATTTGGGGACCACGGACTTATCCAATATTCTTGTAAAAAATATATGGATGAGCCATGGCTACCTCATCAAGATGTACATGATCACTTCACTATTTATGACTTTAAACCCGATTATGAAATTTATTGGGATCAACATGATGATGGCAGGCTGCAAGGAGGCGATTAACATGATGGACACGTGAAATATATGGTTCATGATATTTTTTCATTTGTTGGCCATCATAACGGTGCATCTACGTCCATGCCTGATCCTATGGTTCGTGGAATGAGAAATAGTAAGGATGTAGAAAAGGTCCGCAAGTTAATGGAGGATGCTAATATTTCATTATATCTTGGGTATAAAAAGATGGCGAAGCTTGAGTTCTTAATCCGATTGTACCGTGCGAAATGCTCCAATGGATTCATTAATAATAGAGTGAATTACATATTAGAGCTTTTGAAAAATATTCTTTCGAATAATGCATAAATTTTGAAGAATAATTATGAGACATCGAAGATTATTTAATAGTTGGGCTTTATTTATACCCAAATACATGCATATCCTAATGATTGCATGCTCTACTGGAAGGACATGCCAACCAGAATGAGTGCGCGAGGTGTGGTGTATCAAGATGGAATGAGAATAAAAACGGCACATCGATCCATGTACCTCAAAAGTTGATGTGTCACTTTTCTTTGATTTCGATACTATAAAAGTTATTTATGTCAACAAGGACATTGAAGGATATGAGATGGCATGAAGAAAATCGAACAAAAGATGATGCATTGAGGCATCCAGTCGATGGAGAGGTATGATAAAAGTTTAATGAAATACATTCCGATTTCACACAAGAGATACGTAATGTGAGGTTGGACTTATCATGTGATGGTTTCAACCCGTTCAAGCATATGAATACCGTCTACAGTATATGGCCAATATTTATTCATGTTTACAGCCTCCCACCATGGATGTGTATGAAAAAATTCTTTGCTTTCATGACAATGCTCATCTCTGGATCAATGGAGGTAAGTAATGATATTGATGTCTATTTGTAGCCTCTTATTGCCAAGTTGAAATAGTTGTGGAGTATTCAAGCTGTTCCAACTTTTGATGCTTTGCTGAATGAGTCATTCTCCATATGCGCAGTGCTTTTATGGATAATAAATGACTTTCCAGCCTATGTCCTAATATTAGATTGGAGCATGAAACGTGAGCTAGCATGCCCGATTTATGAAAAAAATATTCGTTTTAGAAGGTTGACACATCGAAGGAGCTTTAGCTCTATAGGGCATCGATGTTTTCTCCATCAAAATCATCCATATAGAAGGGATGCATGCTCCTTCGATGGCACTATTAAAGAAGATGAGGCGCCTAGCCAGATATTTGGGAGTGAGGTACCGAGAGAGTTGGATGGTCTCAGTATTGAATTTAGGAAAGATGATCCGATTAGTGGTAAGAAGAGGAAGTGTCAATTAAAGAAAGATGACACATACTTTAATTGAAGGAAAAAGAACATCTTTTTTAACTTGCCATATTAGAAGATAAACTTATTGCACCATTGCTTAGATGTAATGCATATTGAAAAGAATATGTGTGAGCTTCTATTGGCAACAATTTTGAATATCAAAGATAAGATCAAGGATGACTTAAATTTTTTATTTGACTTGAAAGAATGGGGTATTAGGAGATCACTCCATCTAGAGCCGGCAGGAGAAGAACAGTGAAGGTTCCCTCATACATGCTATGTTATGAATGCCTCCGAACGGTCCATATTTTTTCATGTGTTGGAGAACATAAAGATCCCAGATGGATACTCAAGCAACATATCAAAGCATGTGAATAGTAAAGATGTCAAACTTGGAGGATTGAAGACTCGTGATTATTATATCACGACTATAAAAATGGCATATGGCAGCGATTTTCGAAATCGTTGTTATAGGTCCTACGACAGTGATTTTCGTTAACCACTGCCATAGGTCGGACATATGGCAGCAGTTTTTGTATCGCTGCTATAGGTCCGATATATAGCAGCGGTTACAGAAAATTACTACCGTAGGTCGGACCTATAGTAGTAGTTATAAAAAATCACTACCATAGATCGATCTATAGCAGCAGTTCATTATAACCACTATCATAAGTTGGACCTATAGCAGCGGTTAGTAGGAATCGCTACTATAATCTAATTTATAGCAGCGGTTAATTGTAACTACTACCATATATATATACATATTAAATATTATATAATTTTAAAATTTAATACCCATATTCACCATTCATTATCTAAATAATTATCATTAGAATATCATCGCAAAAGATTGCCTCGATCCGATGGCCCTAGCTTTATCGATCAAAAAAATTTGATTTCAAAGATCACAAACGACAATGTGATGATCTGATAGATGGAGACCTTCGATGAATTTAAAAATCTACAATGATGATTTCGATGATGTTTGTAGCATACTATCAAAGTTTTACTTCAATCGGATATCATTATCTTGGTCAATTTAGTATAGATTAGTTTCGATCGTTAAATGATAAATGATTGATCAAAGGATCAAATGGTGTCCGATTATGAGAAATTTTTTTTTATAAATGATCTTGGCTACTATTTTAATTATTTTTTATGGTGGTGATTATAAAATTTAACTCGTGATATGAAGAATGATCTAAAATTATATGTCTTCTGAAAATCATTCTGAAATTTTATTGATTATTATACTTATGCTTTTACAATATCTGCTTAACATGAACAATTTATACAAAAATAATTTAAATTTTACTATCATCATCATATAAAATATTTAAAATTATAATAAAAATTATTTAACTAAAAAATTATCTCATAATTAGATATCATTTAACCCTTTGATCGTTTGTTTTTAATTTAATGGTCGAAATTATTCCATACTAAATTGACCATGATAACGATATTCGATTGAAGTGAAACTTTGATAGTATGCTACAAACATCATCGAAATCATCATTATAGATTTTTGGACTCATCGAAGATCTCCATCTATCAGATCATCGAATCATCATTCGTGATCGTCGAAATCAAATTTTTATGATCGATGAAGCTAGGGCCATCGGATCGAGGCAATCTTTTGCAATGACATTCTAATAATAATTATTTAGATAATGAACGATGAAGATGGACATTAAATTTTAAAATTATATAATATTTAAAAAAAATAAAAAAAATATTTTCTATCTATGGTAGCGGTTATATTGAACCGCTACTATAGATCTACAGCAGCGGTTATAGAACTGCTACCATAGATTTATGTCAACGATTTTGGATAACCGCTGTCGTAGATCTATGGCAGCGGTTCGATAACCGCTGTCGTAGGTTAGGTTAAAAAATTTTAAATTTTTTCTTTCCTCTCGTACACGATCTCTCTCTCTCCCCCTCCTCTTCGTCACCAGTGAGGCTCCTTCCCTCCGATCGGTGTCGCCCCTCCTCCCCCCACGATCGACGTCGACCTTCCTCCTCTCCGACCGACATCGCCCCTCCTTCCCCCTCGATCGATGCCGCCCCTCCTTGCCCCTCCCTCTCTAGCACCCCCATCCCCGACCACCCCTCTCCGCCACCCCCATCAGGCCCCCCACCCCTCCATCCAACCCTTCCACTCCGGCCCTCCCATCCTCGGCCACCCCTCCTGCCACCGCCATCCCCACCCGACCCCCCACCCCTCCATCCGACCCTCCTTGGCCCTCCGCGAAAACCCCCTCAGCGACCCCCCTACACCCTCGCTCGGCCCCCCGTGAAATCCCACCCCCCTCGCACTCCCTCGGTCCCCAACGAACCCCCTCGATGAACAACCCCATCTGACCCTCCTTCGGGTCCCCGTGAAATCCCACCCCCCCACCACCACCATCAATTTGATCCTCCTTCGATCGAGTGCGAAGCCTCCTTCGACCTCCTCGTCACTGTGCCCCTCTCTCTTTTGCCCCCATCCCCGACCGCCCCTGCTCTCTCTTTTTTTTTCTTTTTCTCTCTTCTCTATTTTACTATCTTATTTTTATTTTGCAGATTACCTTTAGTGTCGTCGTCCTCCTCTGGCATCATCACCAGCGACCCTCAGAGATTTCAGTGCGATCCGCTCTTTATAGCCATAATTATAATTTTTTTTAATTTTATAGTATTATTTATTAATCATGTATATTTATAATAATTTATAAAATATTTATAATAAATATTATAAATATTTATTATAAATATTATAATTATCTACATGCCATAGTTTTTGGACTGTGTCATGGTAGTAGCCTTGGGCCATGCCATGTCGGTGGCTATGGACTAGATCTATCAATGAGTTGAATTTGGATCGAAATTTGGATATTCAGATTTAGATCTAATTTTAATTATTGGTACCAAATCTGAATCCAAATACCCGATGGATCTGTACTTGAGAGAGGAAGGGAGGGATTCGACCTCACCGCCATCATTGGGAGGGAGGGGGTCTAGCCTCGCCATCATCATTGGGAGGAAGGGGGTCCGACCTCATCGGTAAGGGAGATTGAGAGAGGAAGAGTGGGAGATCAAGGGAGCGAGAGAGGGAGGGAAGGGTTCCGGCCTCGTCGGCATCACTGGAAGGGATGGGGTCCGGCCTTGCCGACAAGGAAGATCGAGAGAGTGAGAGAGGAAGGGATGGGGTCCGGCCTCACCGACGAGGGAGATCAAGAGAGGGAGAGAGAAAGATCAAGAGATGAAAAAGCTAGGAGGGAGAGGTTCGGCCTCGCCGCATCATCGATGAGAGAGATCGAGAGAGGAAGAGAGGGAGTGATCGAGGGGATGGCATACAACCGAGCCAGCTCAGATACGTAGCCGAGCTGGCTCGAGTCGTGATCGAGTCGGCTGGGGAAGGATCCTAACCGGATGTCTCAGGCATGGAGTCGGCTGTCTCAGGCACGGAGTCGGCTCGACTTTTGAGTGAATAGAATTTGATATATCACAATGTTATATTGATTAATGTTCATTAACGTTGTAGATCACGATGGTACCGAAATGCCATCTAGCTTTCATCCCTATCTTTCGGTGGATTATACGTAGTTCCGCATCCGAGGAGCAGTCGGAGCATACTCCATCTACCTCGATATCGACTACTCAGGGATCTTCACCACCGACATCTACTCCACTGACGGCATCTACTCCACTGGTAGCATCTAGTCCACTAGCAGCTGAGCCTCTATCATCATAGGTATTTGAGTGTACGTTTTTATTATACTAACATTACTTTATTTTTTATATAGTATTTGTACACTTATATATTTGCATAACATATTTGTATTGCAGGTGCATCATCCAACTGGATATTTTACGGTCCTACACATATGGCACACGTGTGGAACCACCAGCATCAGATGATGGTGTAGTATGATGCGGAGGGGACGTAGGTAGGAGAGACCGTATGAAAGATGCATTTCTTTTTTGGAGTACTTGTGAGACGGTCAAACATCATTCCCGTAGAGCCTAGAGTCTAGCGTTTGATGGATGCTACTATCAGAAATCGAATATAGAAGAAGATATGGATAAGTACGTGCATCTTAGTTATTTTATGTATTTTATATATTTACACTATATATATTTGATTAGAATAATTTTATAACTAATTTTTGATAAATTTATTTAGAGGAGGTATGACTTTTTCGATCATGAGAGGGCTCGAGATGCCCAATTGAAGAAGATCGAGGAGTTGTACCGAAGTTAGAAGGTCAAACTCCATAGAGGATGGCTCGAGCACTGATGAGACACTCTGGAGGAGCTTGTTCCTTGGATATAGGACTATCCTCCGAGTCAGTGGGAGAGGATGGTTAGACACTGGAGGAGTCAGGAGTTCGAGATAAAAATTCTAACTTTTAAATTTTTTAATATGCTTAAAATTTTATTTAAATATTATTTAAATATTTATTATTTATTTAAATAATTATTAGGTTATCTTTCATCAGAATCGGAAGAACCGTGCAGTTCAGGAGTATACGTACACTTTAGACCGCGAGTCTATGGTCAGTCGTGTGCATAAAGAGATAATTAATTCTAAATCTTACTAGATAAATTAAATTCATATTTTTTATCATCTTTTTGATAAATTTATTTTTTTATTATAGCTGATAAGAGATAGAATAATGCCCAACCATAGCGAGATCTTTCGATCCAGCCGCATGGATAAGATGGATAGGTTGATGAACGTCGCGATCAGACATATTTTTATAAGTATTAAATATATTAGTATATATGATTAGTATTATAGTATTTTTTATAAAATTTTATTTTAATTTATAATTATAGGATCAGTTAGATGTGCTCACGAGCAAAGGCCCGGATACCTCTGGGCCCCATGACCATCTGTCTCAGGTCTTGGGGCTTGAGCACTCTAAGAGGATCCGATGCAGGCCTGGATACACGCCGATGAGCTACGGATCTAAGGCAAACATCTCCTCACAGACTTTCAGTATCATCAGTCAAGAGAAGCTTGAGGAGGTGTTGGCACAGATAGATCATGCTGCAACGCGGGCAGATCGGGCTAAGGAGCACGCATCTCATCTAGAGGGCATCATAAGAGACATGATGTCGATGCTTAGCATGCATTTTGGAGTCACGGGCTTCGAGAATATGTTGGCCTGCATTCCAACTCTAACTCCAGCTCTGGCTCCAACTCCAGCTCTAGCTTCGGTTACTAAATCTACGATGATGATGTAGATTTAGGAGACTTTTGATGTATTTTATTTTTTTAAAAAATATTATAATAAATTTTATTTAATAATAAAATTTTAGCATTTTAGAATAATTTTTATATTTATTATATTTTCTTGTGCTATATATCTATATTTATCAGGTAAAATATATAAAAAAATAAAAATTTTATTTTTTTTTAATTATTTAAGATCTACAATAGTGATTTTATAATCACAACTATATCCGTGCCAATTGCTGCCATAGGTCCGATGCTAACTGCTATACTAGATCTATGGCAGCGGTTAAGAAACCACTGCTATAGATTACCTATGGTAGCGGTTATGTAACTGCTGCTATAGATATCCTATTGCAGCGGTTACATAACCACTGCGATAGGTCGATCTATTACAGCAGTTTATAAACCATTGTAATAGACAATCTATGGCAGTGGTTCTAATAACCGCTGCAATAACTACTGTCATAGAGCTACGGTGATGGCCGCAGTGGCAGCGGTTAGAAAATCACTGTCATAGCCTAGAGAAGCGATTTTTTGGGCTACGATAGCGGTTATAAATCACTGCCGTAGTCCTTTTTTGTAGTAGTATATGTTGATGCAGAAATTGATCCCAGTAGCTATTCACAGCATATTGCTAAAAAATATCAGAATAGTTGTTATTCATCTTTGCAACTTTTACAAAGATATTTATGCAAAGAGATTGCTTAAGAAAGACGTAAAGAAAATGAAGACAAGGATGGTGACTATATTATGTGATTTGAAGAAGATATTTTTACCATCATTTTTCATGGTGATGATGCATCTCACCGTGCACCTTAAGAAAAAAGTTATACTTGGAGGCTCAGTATTCTGCTGATGGATATATCCTACTAAGAGGAATATTCAAACTCTGAAATCTTATATAAAAAATATGAATCATCTAGAGGAATCCATAGCAAAAGATTATTTGGATCAAGAGTGTATGAATTTTTATACCATATACTCAAAGAAGCTCGAGACACATCGTAATCGGCCAATGAGAAATCATGATGATCAGTATGAGCCAATTAAGCCTGCATTTGAGTCTATTCTATAGTCAGGTAGACTTTTCACTTCATACCGTCTCACTAATTTGAGCATTGAGAAAAGAAATAAGGCACACTGCTACGTGCTCTTCAATTATGATGTAATTAAGCCGTACATAAGGTGAGTCACTCAGTCCTATTTATTTTATAATAATTAAATTTTTTTTTAATTATATCTAAATTTATTCTTTATGCATGTAGCAAATACAAGAAGATCATAAGAATAAAATACGATTCTAAGTATGTGGAAAAAAGAGAATGCACAGCAAAATTTTTTTTGAATGGTTTAAAGATCATGTAAGCGATTATATATTCTTGTCTTATATAACTTATTTGAATATATTTACTAATTAGGTGTTATCTTCTTAATTAGGTATGGAGAGTACTGCTCCATGATGTGAGCCTTGAAGTGCGTGCTCTTTCAATGGGCTCTAATCGTACAATGCGTGAGTATAAATAGCTCATCATTAATGGCTACATATTTGATATCCATAGCAGGTCCGTAAACATAGTAACACAAACTAGTAGCAGGATGTTTAGCGCCACCACTGGGTATTATGCTAGCTCGAGGGATTCACAACCTTATACGAACGATTTAAACTATTATGGCATGGTGGAGAAGATAGTCATCTTGGACTATTTTTCTAAAGAAATGATTGTGTTGATGAAGTATGATTAATTTGATACCTTATCATAATTTAGGATGAAGACTGATGAGTATGATTTTACTCTCGTTAACATGCAACGCCATCTTCGCACTGAAGAACCATATATACTTATCTCCCAAGCTAATCAAGTCTTTTATGTTAGTGATCCCTTGGAGCCTTAATGGGGTATTATTGTGAGGATAGTGCCTAGGCATATCTTTGATGATACCAAAGTTGATGATGATGTTGGACCATGCATGTAAAGTGCTCCTCTAGGATAAAACTTACCTGGTACTATTGATGTCCCAGATATATTTGTCAAGAATGATGGTGATTTTCATATTATAGATGCCACTAGGTGATGACTTTAACATTTTGGTATAAATATTAAAGTCTATTTATTGATGCTACACTAATATTATTATTCAATATATTATATTGGTTAATGTTCATTAACATTGCAGGTCATGATGGTACCGAAATGCTATCTAGCTAGCTTTCACCCCCGTCCCTCGATGGGTTATGCGAAGCTCGGCATCTGAGGTGCAGTCCGAGTATACTCCATCTACCTCCACATTGACTGCTCAGGGACCATCGGCATCTACTCTACCAGTATCTGAGCCTCCACCGTCAGCCACATCTCCGACACATGCTCCGACACTAGCATTTGAGTGTATATTTTTATTATGTTATTTATTTATTTACTTTTTATATAGTATTTATATTCTTATATATTTGTATAACATATTTTCGTTGTAGGTGCATCATCTAATAGAATATTTTACGATCCCATATGCATACCATATATGAGGAACCATCAGCATCAGATGATTGTGTAGTATGATGCGGAGGAAAGGCCAGTGGGAAAGATCGCACGAAAGATGCATTCCTTTTTTGGAGTTCTTATGAGGTGGTCTGACATTATTCTAGTATTGTCCATAAACTGACAATTGATGGATGCTAGTGTCAGAAATCGGATGTGAAAGAAGATATGGATAAGTGTATCTTAATTATATTTATATATTTGATATATTTACACTTTGTTTGATTAGAATAATTTGGTAATTGATTTTTGATAACTTTGTGCAGCAGAGGTACGACTTTCCAAATCATGAGAGGGCTCGAGATGCTCAACTGAAAAAATTGAAGAGTTGTACTAAAGCTACAAGATCAAGTTTCATAGAGGATAGCTCGAGCATCGACAGACACTTTGGAGGAACTTGTTCCTTGGATACAGGACTGTCCCCTGAGTCAATGGAAGGGGATGGTTAGACATTAAAGGAGCTAAAAGTTTGAGGTAAAATTTTTAACTTTTAAATTTTTTAAAATATTTAAAATTATATTTTAATATTTTTTAAATATTTATTATTTATTTGAATACTTGTTAGGCTATCTTCCATCAAATTTGGAAGAATCGGATAGCCCAGAAGTACACGCATACTCTAGGCCATGAGTCTATGACCAGTCGTGTGCATAGAGAGATAATAAATTCTGAATTTTATTAGATAAATTAAATTGATATTTTTTATATTTTTAATAAATTGATATATTATTATAGCTGATGGGAGATGGAGTGAAGTCCAACCGTAGCGAGATCTTTCGATCCAACCGTACGAATAAGAAGAATAGATCGATGAATACCGCGATCGAAAGAATTTTTATAAGTAATAAATATATTAATACATTATCAATATTATAGTATTTTTTATAAAATTTTATTTAAATTTATAATTATAAGAGCAGTTAGATGCGCTCGCGAGCGAGGGTTCGAATACCTCTGATCTTCATTGTTGAAAAATATGTCCTAAAGCCAATCATCTAAGTAGTAGATGATTGAAATTAGTATATAAATTATTTAATAATAATAGTTATTTGGCTAGTTCATCATAAAAATTTTATTTTTCTTAAATGAACTTCTAAATTATGATAAAGTCCTTAGAACCATAATCAATCAATAAAGAAGAATTTATCGGATGGTTATTAAATTGTTCATGATCAAATAATAAGTTATTAACAAGGATGATAACTTATCGAGTGTAAGTCGTTGTATGCCATATGCATTGGTTATCCTCATAATCAAATGATGTGGAGATACTAGTATGTCATCCAGATGAGATATAAGAGTATAGCTACACTGAACGTAATCAATGTAGTCCTCTACTATCAAAAGTAGCTAGCTAAGATCAATGGGTATAAGTATCCCTCCAACTTGAGATCACCATGGTGATTTACAAGCAACTCACTATACTTTGGTGTCGAACTGTCTGTATTTCTAATATAGGTTTGAAAGATTTTGGATATAATCAAGTACTTATAAAATTGGTGTATGAGTCAAGATGTGATTGACCACTCTTAATTAACTTTAGGAAGAGAATGACTCGCTTTTTTTCAATTTAGCAAAACCTAGGCCTGGGTTCGTAAGGTATCATGGGATTTGCAAAATTTTGAGATACAATAGAGATGACTTGTATGAGTGTTTGATAGCGTACTTGAAGTTATCTTGAGCATTATTGATCATAGGGATAAATTATACGGTAACCATGGATCGGGATTCTAAGAATGTTGCTTTACATACATTTGACCTATCTGGACGTTGGAAACCATTGCTAGATGGTAACTTTGATTGGTATAGAAATTGATTTCTGTACTACCGACTTAGGTTCGAATCTATGGGGTCATACACATTAGAGTTTATAATATGATTAGATGGTTAATCGATGATTGAGAATCATTTCAAGGTCAAATATTCAATGTGATTGATATTTGATCTAATGCAAGTATTATAGGAGGATTGATTAGCAATTAGATTGCTAATTGGCTCAATTTGATTGAGCAATCAAACTGAGATCAAGTCTAATTAAATTATATTTAATTATAATTAGTTTAGATTTAATTATATTAAGTTTAGTTGATTTATTGGATAAGTCAATTCCAAGAAAGAATAATTTCTTGTTTGACTAAGACTTGGATGCACCTGATTGACTTAGGATTTAAATTAGATTTAAATTTTAATTTAATATAATTTAATTAAACTTTTAGTTAGATTAGAATCATCCTTAATTGGATTATATTTAATCTAATTTAAATAGAATTTAAATTAGATTTAAAATAATTTTGACCTAGTCAAATGAGAGGAGTCTTAGTTGGATTGGAACTCTCTCTCTTTCTCTTGTGCCTAAGAAAGCCCATGCCCACATATATTTTTTTGAGGTTTACATGAACATTCCCATGCCAATGAGAGGTCCCCATGCCCCACCGATCAAATTATTTGGAATATATTTTGACTTGATCAAAATAGAAGAAAGTTGGAAATTATTTTCTACTTGAAAGAGTTTTCTTTGACCCAAACTCCTCCCTCCCTTGTGTGCCAATTCTACCCACACCCCTCTATCTTATTTGGCTATTTCTCCCTTTCTTTTGTGCATAAGAATCAATGGTTACACAAAATAATAAGGGTGAGGGGCGTCCAACATAGAAGTTCCCTCTTTGACTAGGTTTTGACCAAGTCTTGCAATAAAAAGGGGCACCTCCTTTGAGATGGCAAGAGGACATAATAAATTCTAAAAAAATCATGAAAAATCAGAGAAGAAGAAGGAGAAGGCGTGGAGGATTTATGGTGCCAAGATTCTTGGAGAAGAGCCCTCAATTAAGACATCAAAGGTTGATGTCTTGAAGAGACAAGATAAGAGAAGATTGTCTTCTCTTATATTTTTCTTTTATATTTCTTTTTTTCTATTTTATTTATAATTTTATATAATAAAAATCTAAGATAAAGAGAGAAAGAGGATGTGGAGATCTGTGCTCCAAGGTGTTGGGGCATAGTGATCATCTTTGGATATGATCTGATCATGTCCTAATGCGAGAAGAAGATGAGAAGGTCTTCTCTTAGGATTTCTTTGAGAACCCTTCTTCTCTTTTATTTTATGAAATTTTTGTATGAATAAAATTAAAAATCTTAGATCTAGAAACTTAAAAAAAAATTTAGGAGAGAAGGTCTCCTCTTGTCTTAACATAGAGATGTTTTGAGGACATCAACCGTTGATGTTCCGAAGGAGAAGATTTGTCTTCTCTTAGGATTTATTTTTTCTTGATTTTATTTTTTGATTTATGGAAGATCCAAGGGTTGGATTTTTTTCTTATTCCTCCTCGTGTTCTTCATCTCTTAGAGTGTCCAAAAGATCCAAAGAATATGTATTTGATTAACTATTTGAAGGGATCCACGAGAAGCTAGCACTTTGAGTGGATCTTCATTCGACGAACCTCCGATCTGTATTGTAGATTTGTGTGGATCACCTATAGAGGTTGGATACTTGTGCGGCTCCAAAGACAACAACGGATTCAATTGCAGAGTTCTTGACCCATGCAAAGGTAAGAGATCTGATCTCTTAGTGACCTAGATGTGATCTAGGGTTAGATCTAAAATTATTCTAGATCTAGATATTAATATGACCAATACCATTTATGATTAATTTAATTTTAGATTTATATTTATATTATAACATATTATAGATCCTTGATATAGAATTTTATAATTTGATTACATGCATATTGTAGATAAATAGTTTAATCTATATCTTTCGCTGCTCTATATTTCAAAAAAGTTTTGAAATCTATGCATGAAACCTTGCATGTTTCTCAACAGTGGTATTAGAGCATTTAGGTTCTTTTATAACATGATCATATTTATATTATATTAAATTTAAAAATTAAAATTAATTAAAGATCGCACATACTGTCATAAGGTTGTCCTGTTGTAAGGTTAATCCCTTACAATGAAAAGGTTATCCTATTATGTGCTGATCTAAATCTAAATCATGATTAATTTAGATTAGATCTAAGAAAATTTATGATCTAATTTTTTAATTTAAATCTAAAATTAAATAGATATTTGACCTATTTTATATTATTTAGATTAGATCTAAATAACATCAGGATTGCACATACTGCCATAAGGTTGTCCTGCTGTAAGGTTTATCCCTTACAATGGAAAGATTGTCCTAGTATGTATTGATTCGAGAAATTTAAGTCATAAATGTGTTACATGAGATGGTTTTAGGATGCCCAAGAAGGCTTTCCATGCCCACATATCAGATTACTTGGGAGTTTGTCTTGACTTGGTCAAAACAAGAAAGAGTTGGGATTTCTTTCCTTCTTGCAAGAGTTTTCTTTTGACCAAACTCCTTTCTCCTCTTGTGCACCATCTTTGAATAGAAGAATAAGATCGATGAATACCGCGATCGAAAGAAATTTTTATAAGTAATAAATATATTAATACATTATCAATATTATAGTATTTTTTATAAAATTTTATTTTTTAAATTTATAATTATAAGAGCAGTTAGATGCGCTCGCCGAGCGAGGGTCGAATACCTCTGACTTCATTGTTTGAAAAATATGTCCTAAAGCCAATCATCTAAGTAGTAGATGATTGAAATTAGTATATAAATTATTTAATAATAATAGTTATTTGGCTAGTTCATCATAAAAATTTATTTTTCTTAAATGAACTTCTAAATTATGATAAGTCCTTAACCATAATCAATCAATAAAAAGAATTTATCGGATGGTTATTTAAATTGTTCATGATCAAATAATAAGTTATTAACAAGGATGATAACTTATCGAGTGTAGTCGTTGAATGCCATATGCATTGGTTATCCTCATAATCAAATGATGTGGAGATTACTAGAATGTCATCCAGATGAGATATAGAGTATAGCTACACTGAACGTAATCAATGTAGTCCTCTACTATACAAAAGTAGCTAGCTAAGATCAATGGGTATAAGTATCCCTCCAACTTGAGATCACCATGGTGATTTACAAGCAACTCACTATACTTTGGTGTCGAACTGTCTGTATTTCTAATATAGGTTTGAAAGATTTTGGATATAATCAAGTACTTATAAAATTGGTGTATGAGTCAAGATGTGATTGACCACTCTTAATTAACTTTAGGAAGAGAATGACTCGCTTTTTCATTTTTTACAAAACCTAGGCCTGGGTTCGTAAGGTATCATGGGTTTGCAAAATTTTGAGATACAATAGAGTGACTGTATGAGTGTTTGATACGTACTTTGAAGTTATCTGAGCATTATTGATCATAGGGATAAATTATACGGTAACCATGGATCGGGATTCTAAGAATGTTGCTTACATACATTGACCTATCTGGACGTTGGAAACCATTGCTAGATGGTAACTTTGATTGGTATAGAAATTGATTTCTGTACTACCGACTTAGGTTTCGAATCTATGGGTCATACACATTAGAGTTTATAATATGATTAGATGTTACACTATATATGTTTGATTAGAATAATTTTGTAACTGATTTTTGATAAATTTGTGTAGATGAGGCATGACTTTTCCCATCACGAGAGGGCTTAAGATGCTCGATTGAAGAAGATCGAAAAGTTATACCGAGGTTACAAGGTCAAGCTCCATAGAGGATGGCTTGAGCACTGATGAGACACTCCAGAGGTGCTTATTCCTTGGATACAAGACTGTCCTCCGAGTCAGTAGGAGAGGATGGTTAGACACTGGAGGAGCCAGAAGTTTGAGGTAAAATTTCTAACTTTTAAATTTTTCAATACGCTTAAAATTTTATTGAAATATTTTTTAAATATTTATTATTTATTTGAATACTTATTAGGCTATCTTCCATCAGAATCGAGAGAATCGTGCAGTCCAGAAGTATACACACACTTTAGGCCGTCAGTTTATGACCAATCGTATGCATAGAGAGGTAATTAATTTTAAATCTTACTAGATAAATTAAATTAATATTTTTATTATCTTTCTAATAAATTTATTCTTTGTTATAGCTGATAAAAGATGGAGTAATGCCCAGCCGTAGCAAGATCTTCCGATCCAACCGTACGGACAAGATGGGTAAATTGATGAACGCCGCGATCGGACATATTTTTCTAAGTATTAAATATATTAGTATATATGATTAGTATTATAGTATTTTTTATAAAATTTTATTTTAATTTATAATTATATGATCAACTAGATGCACTCGCAAGCAAGGGCCCGGATACCTCTGAGTCCTATGACCATCTGTCTCAGGTCTTGGGGTCTGAGCACTCTAGGAGGATTCAATGTAGGTCCGGATATACGTCGATGAGCTACTGGTCTGAGGCGAGCGTCTTCTCACAAACTTTTGGTATTGTCAACTGGGAGGTGCTTAAGGAGGCGTTGGTATGGGCAGATCATGCTGCGATGCGGGCAGATCGAGTTGAGGAGCGTGCATCTTATCTGGAGGACATCGTGAGAGACATGATGTCGATGCTCAGCGTGCATTTTGAGGTCACAGACTTCGAGGATATGTTAGTCCTCATTCTAGCTCCAACTTCGACTTCGACTCCCGATGACGACAACAACGACGATGACGTAGATTTAGGAGACTTTTGATATATTTTATTTTTTTTAAAAAATATTATAATAAATTTTATTCGATAGTAAAATTTTAGTATTTTAGAATAATTTTTATGTTTATTATATTTTCTTGTGTTATATATCTATATTTATCAGATAAAATATATAAAAAAATAAAAATTTTATTTTTTTTAATTATTTAAGATCTATGATAATGATTTTATAACCGCTGCCATATCCGTGCCAACCGCTGTCATAGGTTCGGTGCCAACCGCTACACTAGATCTATGACAGCGGTTAAGAAATTGCTGCTATAAATTACCTATGACAGTGGTTATATAACCGCTGCTATAGATATCCTATGGCAGTGGTTATATAACTACTGCGATAGGTCGATCTATTGTAGCAATTAATAAACCGCTGCAAGAGATAATCTATGGCAATGATTTTAATCATAGAGCTACGACGACGATCATAGTGGCAGCGGTTAGAAAACCTTGCCATAGCCTATGGCAGCAGTTTTTTGGATTACGACAGCGGTTACAAACTGCTGCCGTAGTCTTTTTTTGTAGTAGTGAAGTAGGATACTATAACCTATTTAGTTAGTGATGTAGAGTACATCGTGGCATATAATGCTACCATGTTAGCTGTGTAATTATTGAGATTCATTAGTAGGATTGGGAGTAGGCACCCTTCCACCAATGGTCCAATCCATATCATAGCACTGGAGTGCCATAGCTTAGACTAAAGAACCTAAAGACACCGGCATATTCTGCATCGCTATCACCTTTGATTTTTAGATCAGGATGGCATCTATCTTTGGAAGATTGATGGAAAAAGGAGAACTTGACCTAACCCATTTGCTAAGACCTCGAAACTAAGAAGTTCTACGAACTCAAGTGGAAGATAGGATATTTGATATCGTTCTGATTGGCTTTAGTCCAAGTGAGAGTTATTGAAAAATATGTTCTAAAGCTAATCATCTAAGTAGTAGATGATTGAAATTAATATATGAATTATCTAATAATAATAGTTATTTAGCTGGTTCATCATAAAAGTTCTATCTTTCTTAAATGAACTCCTAAATTATGATGAAGTCTTTAAAACGATAATCAATCAATAAAAAAGGATTTATCGGATGGTTCTTAAATTGTTTATGATCAAATGATAAGTTATTAACAAGGACGATAACTTATCGAGTGTAGGTCGCTTGTGCTAGCTTCTCGCGGATCCCTGATTAACAAGGACGATAACTTATCGACGATAACCCATGCAACGGATTCAACCTTCGATCTGTCTCATAAATAATTGATTAATTCTCATTAGTCTCCTGATCAAATGATACTAATTCTCATTAGTCTCATAATCCATCAATGATGTCTAGTAGTATGTAGTGGCAATCCTGCAGAACAGAAGGATTAACCTCTAGATATAGTTATCGTATGATTCAATTTTTCTATTATAAGTTTCAACAAGATGAAGATTATGAAAAACTCGTCAAACCTGTTATATGTAAGATTTAATCAGCTCGAGTTTAAATCATGAAATCTCATGAAATCCTTTTCCATAATTTACTATGCTGTAGCCACGATCTTATGAACTCGACTTCATAAATTATATAGGACTACTCCTTAACTACTAAGATCGATAGATCCCATCTAAGTATGCATCTTACTCCTACAGCAAATCTACTGCAGCCAATGTCTACTACAAGGATCCATATGATTAAGAATAATATTAATATATAGTCAAACTACAGCAATCCCACTGTGAATATCTAAGACACCGTAGATCAAAGAATCACTCACACAACTATAACATCGAGATTGTCACTGATGGTGAGTAGACATCTAAGTGACTTCTCATATTGGTCATGCTTAATACTATTGTTCTCTAATAATCATCTACACTCTTGCTCTAGTGTTTACATACTATAGACTCGAGACTCATCTATTCTAAGAAAAGTGATCTGTACACCGATCGGATCAATCATTATTTTCATGATGTCCATCGATCGGGAGTAATTTAGGAATTAGCCATCAATAATACAAGTCTTAAATTCTTAACTCTTAAGAATATATGTCATCATCTTGTTAATTTCCTGAATGATTTATGAACCCATAGACTATATGAATGGAATTAACTGCTCTACTTAATTAGGTCAAGTACAAAATCATGTTTTACAAAGAATTAATGTGTCGACCTGATTGGCTTATAGGGCATACATCTAACAATCTCAGCCCTACCCCTCCGACCATATGGATCTTCATCAAATCTTCTGACATTTCGTAGAGACATAGGCTGGCAAACGTCCATGACTAATAAACTTGGCTGGCACCTGTTCAGTAGACGTCCACAACTAACAAACCTGGCATGCACCCATCCGACAAACATCCACGACTAAGAAATCATGCCACCTATCCTAATAGCCTACAGGCTAAGGACACAATGAGGATCCCAAAAGGTAACAAAAATATAGGCAACTACATGTTACATATTTTTTCCTCTTTTCTTCATTGTGCTCAAAGCTCTGGCCAACTTAAGCATCAGAGAGTCCCTCATGAGAGAACCCTTAGTGCGAGGACTTTCTTTTGCAGGCTTCCAGCATCGCAATCTTCACTGCTTTCTCATGTCCTCTCAACAACCATTTCAGCCCCCTGAAGCCTTGATGCAATAGGCCGATAGGTTGTCAATTATTTTTTTAATATCACATATTAATGGAAGAAGTGCCTAAGCTTAAATGTAGAACTACCTGAGTTCATGAAAATGATCCAGCCAAAATTTGTTTTGGTTTTTGCTCATGATAGAAAGCATGCTTTATTTTGAGTAAAAAAAAATATAAGATGCTTTTACTTTTTGAGACATTGAAGGAAATTTAAGATTTCTATTTATATTTTATTTAGTAAAAAAATATTTTAAAAATAAAAATATATTTATTATAAATTTTGAAGCATAATTTTTTTCTATGACGCTGATCCTCAGAAAACATCCATGAATAATAGATATATTTTAGAAGGAACAAATGCTACCTGCATGGTGCCACTCATAATACAGCAGAATTATGCAAGTTTTGTGCACTAGTCAAACAACATTAAAATTACAAATTCAGCATGGTGCTTGTTTTCACTTCCTTCGAAACAGAATTTGAATCAAATAGAAGATCACTTGAAAGTTTTACATGGTTATAAGATTATATAAAATTAAGCAACCAAATACATTATTGATACATGCACGACTACATGAACACCCACAGCTCCTTACATCATTGATCTCTTATTAGCACGGCAGATGACAAAGTAACAACGCACAAAACCAAATCACACTTGAAGAGGTGAGGGAGGACACAACCCAAATTAGCACACGCGTACTTCATAAAGACAAGCGACATACGAAACACGGAAGAAAAATATTGCCTTCCAGTGTGCACTCCTTGATTTCCTCACACTTTTATTGCTTTTGTGATAGCTAACGGATGTTGCATGCTTCTTACTGCCCTTCGGTCGGCTCACGATGGCCAATTAACTTCTCCTTGATCTTCTCCATGATACCCTTCTCTTCTTGGGCGTCCTCCACTTCCATGGGTTTCTCTGGTGCTGCTGCTGATGTGTCTTCTCCCGTTGCACCACTAGACTTCTCCTGTGCCTTCTCCTCTAGTTCCTTTTTCTTCTCCTCCTTTTCCTTTAATTTATCCTTAAAACAATATTGCAATAAAGAAGATTAATAAAAAGCTTTAGACTTAATGAGTTCAAAGATTTCTGTAGGTGTCTTAATCATGCTGCATGGAAACATTAATACATCTGCCACAAGAATTTTAGAACAAAGAAGTCACTGGTCTTTCAACCCTCAGACTCTTGCATTCTAAAGATGAAATGCGTCCTCGCAGTTCGACAGAATTTTAACAACCAAACAGAACACAATAATATTAAGCCATATTAATAAGCCTTCATGCTTGACATACTAGAGTTGATCAAGTAGGTAACAAGGTGTATACTTAATCAAATTCTTAAGTTTCCCTTTTGATTTAGAAAGGAAAACTCACTCTATGGGTTCGAATTCTTCGTAACTAGGTTTACATCCGTGCTAGCACCCCGTTTTCACTAGAAGAATGTTTGATGTTAATTCGAACGTTGGAAGGTGTTTCTACAAATATTTGTCATGGATAATGCTTCATTCTCTCTATGAAATGACCAATTTGTACTTTTTGTCTATGTGAAGTACGTCAGTGGAAATAAGCAAAGACTATGGTTTGTCATCAGATAAGGGAGAGTGTTAATAGGTAAGTTTATGATAAATAATGCAGGATTGTGAGCATTTCCGCATCAAAGATAAATATTTACCTGGCCAGATTTAGAGTCACCGCCAGAGTCGGCGTCAGAATTGGAGTCATCGCCGGACTCGGAGCCAGAGTCCGACTCATTACTCTTACATTCCAGCTTGTCGAGAGCTTTCTGAGGAACCTCCACTTCTTCATTGCTTTCCTTACTGGACTTCTCTTTAATATGCTCCATTAGCCCCTTCTTGTCCTTCTCATCCACGTTCATTGCTTGACTGCTGGACTGTGTTCAAGAAAACAATACCCAGCAGTTCATGATAATTTTGATTTGGGCATAAGAACTTAATGACCCAAACAAAAGACTAGATCACCATTATTTCTGTTGTTTATTTGTTGGAAGGTGAAAATTTTAACCCTATCTACTCCTTAATCTTCCATGTTATTAGAAGCTTGGTAGATATGATGGCTACCTCTCCCTCGTCAAATTCTTATACAACCCAAACATATTTCAAGGTTAGGTGACCCATTGACCGATTTACTGGATTTTTTTTTTTTCCTTTTTTGAAGATAAAAAACAAAACAAATAGAGAGTGTTATGGTGAAGTTAACAAGTAGCTTCATGAACATGATTCCTTACCTCTCTGAATATAAGATTAGAAAAAAAAAAAATAAACGATACGTGGCTAGTTACCTATTCCTAGCCTATTAGTATAAAATCAACACTTTAGACGTCTTTGATGAAGTGTTGCATTCTCAAAAGAGAAGGAAAAAATAAAAACAATCTATACTAAGACTTAAAAGTTTACTTCCTTGCTATCATCGAGTAATTCTTACTTTGTCAGAATCAGAACCAGATTTAGAAGCAGAGTTTGAGGCTGAGTCATCATCAGAAGATGAAGCAGAGCCAGAGGCAGAGCTACCAGAGTCGGAGTTAGAGCTATCACACTGGAGTTTGTTTTCTTTCTTTTTTCCCCTCAACTTTTTCTTAGCCTTCTCCTTCACTACCTTCTTTTTCTTCTTTTCCACATTGGAGCTGTCATCGCCACTTGCCTGCATCCAAGCAGAATAGTAGTGACCACTTCAGCATAGCTTCAACGGTGATGGGATACAGTGGGATAACATATCCCAACTATATCTACCAAAAATAAAGGAATAAGATATTCCAACTATATACCTACGAAGTATAAGGAATAAAATGCGTATGCGATGATCAGTCTATCTTACCGAGTCTTTTTCAGAGCCAGAGCCAGAGTCGGAATTAGAGCTGTCACAATTAAGCTTTTCTGGAGCACTATCCTTCTCATCCTGAGCTTGCTCAGCAGGAGCCTCCTGCATGTTGTCCTTCGGTGCGCCGTCAACTGGCTCTGCCGGTGTGATGATGGGCATCTGTTCCGCCATGGAAGTTTTGCAAACCACTAGAATCAAGGTGATGATGATATGAATAGCGCTTTAGAACTTTGGATATTGTGTGGATTTCAAAGCAGTATCCATGTCCATTTATATGCTAGCTAGGCTGGAGCTCCAACGTGAACAAACATCATTATAGGGATAAAAATGAGTAGAAGGAAATAAACTAATAATAGAGTACATCAAATAATGAAGCGAAAGATGGATAGTTTGGAACTTTGATAACCTGCCAAAGAGGGATTGCGTGATAAGGTCAAGCCATTGGCATCGGATGCTAGAGAACTGATGGCTGGATACGGGAGTCTGTGTCATCGCGTTGGCTAGGTATCCTTGCCTAACGAGGCAAGAAGACAAGGATGGGACAAACTCCACCCATGCATGAGAAGGGAGAGGAATCCAACACTCTCGGAGATCAACACCCTTGAAAGCTAGGGTAAGACTCATGAATCATGACCCATCTTTATGGACGAGCATGTATTTTAGATTCGTGCAGGGCCTACCAGGATAGCATAGTTATGAAGCATCTCTTCGCCATGATAGGGATACTACCACCATGGTTCCAAGTAGATAAGGACAACACCTCCGAAATGTTTAAGTTTTCAATACATGCAGAATAATTTCTCAAAATGGGATAAAAATATTTCAATAATCGAATCTAGTCCGTCCTAATGTACTACTCTTCCCTTAATACCTAATAAATGATCAGCATGGCTTGCTGTATGACTCATGATGCCAAAAATAATGAAATCGGTAGTAAGTTTGCAGCCTGGACATCTAATTGTCCTCGGCATCTTTTAAAGCAATAATGAAAAATATATATACATACGCATGAAAAGGATGAGCTTCTTTCCTTGTGATGCAGGCTAGTGAGGTGTACTCTATAGTCTATATGCAGCCAAAACTTCCTTTGTATGAGGCAGCATGTTGACACAGTTGATGTTTGGCCTTTGAACTCCTTAGTGAACAACCTTTATCACATCAAATGCAAGCACGATTCTAATCATGTAGTTTAGCCTCTATCTCAATTTCCTGTATAGGGCAGGAAGTAGAGATTGAGTTGAGTTCTGACCTGATACGGACCTGATCTATGTCTGAATTAGGTTAGTATATTTGATCCAAATATTGACCTATTGTCACGCTTCGAACCTAGCATTCTGATCGAGTATGCGATGGCCGCATAAATCCTAGACTAATATCCTAGAGAATATACAAGGCCTAAATAATTACTTACAACCCTAACATTTTGCGAACACTATCGATCTCAATTCATAATAAATAATTTCATATGAATAAATTTAATTCTTATACAATTTATAAAACTCGATCATCCATTTGTCACTGATGGTGAACTCGATCATCCATTTGTCACTGATGGTGCTTTATCTAATTAATTTTTTCAATTATAATTTCAACCATCGCCAAATCTATGTATCCTGTAATTCTGAAATGAAAAAAGAAAAAAGAGAAGTGATGAGCTTTATAGCCCAGTAAGAATTACTGTACACTTTCACTAATAATAATAATTTAATTTAAAAGTATAATAAAGCACGAATGCATATATCAAATATATAGAATCAATCAAATGAGTGTGTATCAAGTATATCATATGTCAACATATGAAACTTTTTCATTTAACGTTGCATCCATAATTTATCATATTTTTCTCTTATCATACTTTCATATTTCTTAATATTTTCTTTCCGATTTTGGACTAATCAAGATCATACCTCAATCTTAATTCATGATCTCACCCATAATCCCACGCGTAAGCCCGTGGGGGCTATTTTAGGCATAAACTTCTAACGGACTATCAAATCATGGTCTCACCCATAATCCCACGCGTAAATCTATGGGGGCTGTCCCAAGCATAAGCTTCTGACGGATTATCTCAATCATAGTTTAACCCATAATCCCACATGTAATCCCGTGGGAACTGTTCCAGGCATAAGCTCCTGACCAGCTATCCACATGATGAGGCTAGTCCAAATTGTATCATTTTCATTCAATTATTACATGTTGATTTTATCTTATCAATTCTAATTTATATGATGTTCAAAATAAATATATCATATCCATACACTCATACCATTAATCATTGATACATATATATAGTAAATACATAACATACTCATGCTGAAATATTGTACCAGCCATATTTGTATCTCAACATAATAATCCATCAATATAAATTCAATGATGTAAAACCAACAATACGAAACCAATCAATAAAGTAACATATATAAATAATGATTATGTACAGAGACACTTATCTTTATTTATGATAAATAGAACCGTCAAGACTATGATCTAGCTATCAAAATTCTACTCAATGTCCTCCTATCCAAAAATTTATTCTCCTATAAATTTAATTTAATTTTTCTTAATAAATCAATTCGATCGATTTAAAGTCCTAAATCCTCTATTAGAATTCACCAAAGTCCATACTCTTTTTTCAAGATTTCTAAAGAAAAAAAATCCATAAAGAGAAAGAAAATTTTTGAGAGAGAAAATAGAGAGAAAAATTTTTAGAGAAAAAAAGTGAAGAAAGAAGGTACAGAGAGAAACTTATCAAGCTTATAATTTAAGTCTTAAGAACTTTGCTTGATGTCCTCTCATTCAAGAAATTATTCTCTTATATCTTCAAATTAATTTTTTAAATAAATCAAATAAAATATTAAAAATCTTCTTTCGGAGTTCATGGGGTCCACACCCCCATCTCCAAAATTCTCCCTCTTTTTTTTTCTTCTTCTCTTTTTTAATAATCTATCTACAAAAAATTAAATAATTAAGTGATTAATTAATTAATTAATTAATTTAATTAAATAATTAGAAGAGAGAGAAAGGAACCTTTTCCTCTCTCCTTTTTCCTCCTCTTCTTTTCTTTCTTTCATTTTATTTTTTTTATATTCTTCATTATTAAAATAATTAAGTAGCTAATTAATTATTTAATTAAATATAAATCAAGAGAGAGACCTCTCTCTCTTCTCTTCTCATTCCCAAAACAGACCTCCTATTTTCCTTGTTCGCTCGCCCATGGCCATAGGTGACAAGGCCGGTCACCCATGGCGGTCCTCAACAGTGGCGAATCGTGGACTCCGATGACAGCCTGAGTGGGCAGCTATGGCTGGCAGTATGCAGGCAAACATTCCAAAATAGGGACTATCCTATTTGAACCCAAGGTCGGTGGCTTATTGCCTCTAATTAGCACCGGCAATGCGAAAACAAAGTAAAGAAGAAAAAGAAAGGAGCTTACCTACTCCGACGACCCTTCTTCTCGGCAGCAAACCCATCGAAGACCTCTCAACGATTTGCGATGATTTCTCAATGATCACCCATGGAGACCTAGGAAAATGGGAGAGGGCTTCTTATCGAAAAGTTTTTTAAGCAAAATCGAACTCCCCTGGCCTTGATTTCGTTGGCAAAGAGAGGGAAGAAGACTCCGGTTGGGAGTCTTCTTCCTCCTCTCTGTTGCGTGCATGATGGTAACTTGGGCCTCTTTTGTTCAGGCCGGGTCTAAAGGCCCAAAGATTGAGCGGGTCATTACATTCTCCTCCTCTTAAAATAATTTCATCCTTGAAATTAACATACCTAAAAATTCTAACTGTGGATACTTATCTCTTATTTTTCATGTAGCCTCTCTTTCACTGTGATTGCTCCATTGGATTTTCATAAGTCCTTAACATAATTAATTATGTGAAATTTCAAATTAGATCTATTTTATCTATAAGATAATAAATTTTCTTAATTTCTTTAGTCTTGGCTTATAATACCCTATTTCCTTACTCATAAAATTATTTGCTCTTATTAAATCTCGCATGAACATCATAATCAATCTGATTACTAAAATTAGAAGAATCTAGAGTAGTAAGTGCTCACCATGATCTATAAACTTCTTTATCCTTTTAACTTCAGCATAATGTAACAATTAAACTCTTACCATAGAAAATCTTAAATTTATTCAAATAAATGGAGTAATAATATCAAAGCTCTAGAACAGAATATCCATATTTGAAATATTCTATATTTGAGTTCAACCAAAGATTATTAATCCATAATTTCTAAACTTAAGATGCTCAGATTTCTTCTAAATATCACTAATAATGAAAAACCAATTACTGAAGATTATAGTGCAACATCAAAATGAGCCTAAAGAATCAACAAACTTATCTTTCTTTTATTAATGGCAGTTTTAAAATCAACTCAAGACTTTAATCGCTGCATTTGTTGAGCTGAAAATTAGTATTCTTGACTAGTTTTAGTAAAAAAAAATTATCCACCATACTTTCACTGCACACTCTGATCTAAACCTATGAAGTCTCTAGATTTCTCTAATGAATCCCGACAAGAATACTGTTTTACTTCAGAATCCAATCTTTTAAATTTTTGGATGGATTTAGAGCCAATATTTAAGTTTCTTTGTCCTCAAGCATATTATATTCAGATTAACTTTAATCCACTTTCATGTTTGAAATCTTTGTACAAGTTCCACTACTCATCTAGAATCCAATATATCTATGTTTTACCTGATAATCAAGAGGATGATTTTATATCAACCTTTCTTTGTAAAAGAATTAGTTCAAATCTCTAACAAATTAGAAGATCCCAAATCAATACCACAATGAGTAAAATTAATCCAATTATTATATATAAAAGTTTCTTCATCACAAGTCTTAGTATAAATAAATTGACGGATGAAATATTATTCCTTATATATTAAGACTTATATAAGTTTTTCAAAAGTTTCTCAACTCAATTTAATAACAATAGCATGATATATCCAATCTACTTAGAAACCTAAACCTGATTTAAAATCTAACATTACTCAATAATCTCCACAAATATAAGAAAATTAAGTAAGTTGATCCAAAGATGATAATTTAAATTATCAAAATTTCTATCATAATATATATTTGATGTCATCTTAATAAAAACTAAACTAATCAATATAATCAATTGTTAATCTACCAATTTATGCAATTTTCAAATATTATTTCACACTTGAAATAATTTATTACCAAACCCAATATTTGCAACCAAAACGATCGGCAACAAAACTAGGAGGGCCTATCATGGTTTGCACCCACATCAAATTGAAATTTTAAAATCATCTAATAATAATTAAATAAGTATATCAATGCGTTATAATATATAAATATTGTAAATTATGTTCTTGAATCAGTATTTCTAACTATTAGGTCAAACCTAACTTATTAAAATCCAAGGTAACTCATCAATTCTGTTACGTGCATCATGGACATCACGTATGCATAAATCTCATCATAATATCTAATGATCCCAACTTCAAACTTTAAATTTTTACTGTGACTTCAATAATATCTCTAGTGATCATTACCTTAAGTTTAAGCATTACTTAGGTCACAATCCCAAGTGATCATAACCTTAAGTTTAAGCATTACTTAGGTCATAATCCCAAGTGATCATAGCCTAAATTTTAATATTTTTTATATCGTGCTCTCACAATGAAAGCCAATCTATCAATAAAAATATATTTTCCATCTTCACTCATATAATTAAATTTTCATGTAGGCCATATCCTAAATAACTTCCAAAATTGTAATAGCGATCAAATAATTAACATCAAGAATTATAAAAATCATCATGGTCTTTACCCATATCAAGTTTAGAATTCTAAATCATCTAAATAACAATTGAACAAGTATACACCATACAATATATTAATATATCACACTTTATTCCATAATCAAAATATCTCATACTTGGATCAAACCTTATTGAAATTTAGGATATAACTCATCAGTTCTGTTATCATTCATCTCCTATGTGTAAATTTCATCACAATATCTATTGATTTAAAATCCAAACTTTGAATCGTATCTGCTATGTCTATCATATTCCTATTGATCAAAAT
The DNA here is from genome assembly GCA_006176705.1 of Cocos nucifera. Taxonomy (NCBI): domain Eukaryota; kingdom Viridiplantae; phylum Streptophyta; class Magnoliopsida; order Arecales; family Arecaceae; genus Cocos; species Cocos nucifera. The sequence goes on along the minus strand of QRFJ01004311.1, from coordinate 210,880 downwards.
CTTAAGTTCAAATATCATTTTGTCATATCCTTAGTGGTCATAACCTTATACTCAAATATTCCTTAACTCACCATCTCTAAAGATCATAACTCTAAGTTCAAGTACTATTTAAGTTACAATTTCGAATAATCATAATCTTAAGCTTTGATATTACTTATACCATGGTCCTTAGTGATCTTAAACCTAAGCTCTGATACCATTTTGTCACGTCCCAAACCCAGCATCCTGATCGAGTACGCGATGGCTACATAAACCCTAGACTAATATCCTAGAGAATATGCAAGGCCTAAATAATTACTTACAATTCCAACATTCTACGAACACTATCGATCTCAATTCATAATAAATAATTTTACATGAATAAATTTCATCCTTATATAATTTACAAAATTCGATTATCCATTTGTTACTGATGGTGCTTTATCTAATTGATCCTTTCAATTATGATTTCAACCATCGTTAAATCTATGTATCCTATAACTCTGAAGAAAAAAGAGATGATAAGCTTTACAGTCCAGTAAGAATTACTATACACTTTCATCAATAATAATAATTTAATTTAAAAATATAATAAAGTGTGAATGTATATACAGAATCAATCAAATGAGTGTGTATCAAGTATATCATATGTCAACACATGAAACTTTTTCATTTAACGTTGGTTCCATAATTTATCATATTTTTTTTCTTATTATACTTTCATATTTCTTAATCTTTTCTTTCTGATTTTGGACTAATCAAGATCATGCCTCAATCTCAATTCATGGTCTCATCCATAATTCCACGCATAAGCTCATGGGGGCCGTCCTAGGCATAAGCTCCTAGTGGGCTATCAAATCATAGTCTCACCTATAATCCCATGCGTAAGCCCATGGGAGCTGTCCCAGGCATAAGCTCCTGACGGACTATCTCAATCATGGTCTAACCCATAATCTCACATATAATCTCATGGGGACTATCCCAAGCATAAGCTCCTAGCTGGCTATCCACATGACGAGGCTAGTCCAAACCATATCCTTTTTATTCAATTATTACATGCTGATTTTATCTTATCAATTATGATTTATATGATGTTCAAAATAAATATATCATATCCATACACTCATACCATTAATCATTGATACACATATATGATAAATACATAACATACTCATGCTGAAACATTATACCAGCCATATTAGTATCTCAACATAATAATTCATCAATATAAATTCAATGATATAAAACCAACAATACGAAACCAATCAGTAAAGTAACATATATAAATGGTGATTATGTGCAGAGACTCTTACCTCTATTTGTGATAAACTGAACTCTCAAGACTATGATCTAGCCATCAAAACTCTACTTAATGTCCTCCTATCCAGAAATTTATTCTCCTATAAATTTAATTTAATTTTTCAAAATAAATCAATTCGATCAATTTAAAATCCTAAATCCTCTATCGGGATTCACCAAGGTCCATACTCTTTTTCCAAGATTTTTAGAGAGAGAAAATTTTAGAGAAAAAAAGTGAAGAGAGAAGGTGAGAGAAACTTATCGAGCTTATAATTTAGATCTTAAGAACCTTGCTCGATGTTCTCTCATTCAAGAAATTATTTTTTTATATCTTCAAATTAATTTTTTTAAATAAATCAAATTAAATATTGAAAATCTTCTTTCGGAGTTCGTGGGGTCCACACCCCATCTTCAAAATTCTTCCTCTTTTTTTTTCTTCTTCTCTCTTTTTTAATAATCTATCTACAAAAAAAATAAATAATTAAGTTATTAATTAATTAATTAATTAATTAATTTAATTAAATAATTAGAAGAGAGAGAGAAAGGAACCTTTTCCTCTCTCCTTTTTCCTCCTCTTCTTTTCTTTCTTTTATTTTATTTTTTTATATTCTTTATTATTAAAATAATTAAGTAGCTAATTAATTATTTAGTTAATTATAAATCAAGAGAGAGACCTCTCTTTCTTCTCTTCTTGTTTCTAAAACATACCCCTCCTGTTTTCCCCATTCACCCGCCCGTGGCCGTAGGTGATGGGGCCGGTCACCCATGACGGCCCTCGGCAGCGGTAAATCATGGCCTTTGGCGACAACTTGAGCGGGCAGTTGTGGCTAGCGGTGTGCAGGCAAATATCCCAAAATAGGGACTATCCTATTTGAATCCAAGGTCGGCGACTCACTGCCTCTAATCGGCGCCAGCAATACAGAAATGAAGTAAAGAAGAAAAAGAAAGGAGCTTAACTGCTCCGGCGGCCTCCGACGATCCTTCTTCTCAATAGCAAATCCATGGAAGACCTCCCAATGATTTGCGGCGATTTCTCAATGATCACCTATGGAGTCCTAAGGGAACGAGAGAGGTCTTCTTATAAGGAAGTTTCCTAAGCAAAATCGAACTCCCTTAGCCTTGATTTCGTTGGAAAAGAGAGGGAAGAAGACTCCGATTTCTGTTGCGTGCGTGATGGTGACTTGGGCCCCTTTCGGCCTGGGCGGGTCATTACACCTATATCAAGTCACGTTGGAAACTTATTTTATCAACGTGGTAGAACTTTTTGATTGAATCAAATTAACAAGTAATGCTAAACCATAAGACCACCAAAAAATGATAAACTATAAGAAAGATGAATGTTGATTGGGCTGCTTGGCTGTACTATAAAAGTATCCTGTTAAATTCTCTCAAAAAATATATCATGTAAGAAAGCATCAATATCTTAAAACATTATCGATAATTTTTTTTATTCAGAATAAGAAGGGTTGTGTGATTTCTGGGAATGAAGTCCAGCTAAAATTATATGAAGAGCACACTCAAATCCAAACCACTCATATTGACACCCACTGACTTTACTAAAATAGTTGGCAGCCTCGTAAGGTCGATAAAGAGTAAAGAACATGTAATTAATTATCGCTCAACAATGAAGATAGACGATTAACTTGATAAATTTATAACTTAGAGCCTTGGGCAAAGAAGACATTGCATTTGTTTAAGGTTAGTTTAGGTCAAGATTGAGTATCAAGTAGCCAAATCCAATCCACATTTTAATAATGTGAGGATTTCTAATCCGACCCTAATACTTTCCTCCAAACCGCTTGAACCCTAGTCTCATTTTGAATTGTGTCAACGTTTTGATCCTAACGGCTGCCGAGATCTTCGCTCATAAAAAATGAGCTATGAGTCCCATGATGATCCCAGAGTCCAATACCTTGACTGACCCTAGTCTCCTTGAAACTCCAAACTCAAGATGACTAATGTACATCAAGATGATGATATCATCACATAAATTGATGCCATGCCATGAGGAATCATCCGACATAGTTGTGAGTCATCAAGATATAGCCTTTCGATGAAGACTTCACATTTTTAGACCAGGGGGTGAGTAAGACTTGGCTCACGGTTAGTTTGGCAGTCTCATCCATGGACTAGGCTTCACAGTCCATGGGCTGAAATTTCTCATCTATCAAATAATTGTGCAAAATTCGACCCAGATGGAAATGAGGATTTTGATTAAAAAAAAAAAAAAAAGTATTAAATATTTTTCGAGTATATTTTGACATATAATTAATAAGAGCTTATTATATAGAGATTTTCTTTGTTCAATTAACATCATCTCTTCAGTCTATCAAGATTTCTCCTGGAATAATATGGGCTAGACTCTGTAAAAATGATAAGGTGTAGATCTGAACAGGGCGATCTGGACATGCGAATGCCGGGCCCATGATTAATTATTTAGATTTGTAGCTGGATCCGGCCTAATTATGGGCTCTCTCTGTTCGTACCGGACCCCCACACCTTACATTTTTCTTGCTCCATTTTTTTTTTTTTTTTTTTGGAGAGTGGTTTTGGTGTAGGGGGGCTGCAGCTGCATAAACAAAAACGTTCTTTAAATAGGTTTATGTGAGAATAATTATAAATAGGAAATATTATCCTTTGACCCCTCAACACATCCATTTTCACACACTTCTTCTATTTTCAAAGTTTTTGATTAGATCACTGACTTCATTCTTTAGCAATGCGATCCTTATCCATCTTCTAAATGACTCCATTAATAACCATCCATAAGTAGCACAAATACCCACCAACTCAGGGCCATGCTCAGCAATTACTTCTTCACATTTTCTGTTTGATCCATCTCTCCCTTTTGGTCCTCTCTCTCCCTCACCCTCGCCTACAAGCAATCCTTAGGAAGAACAAAAGCCTTTTGCGCGTCTGCCCATTGGCCATGTCTTTTTGTCTTAGACAAGGTTGCTCGGGCGGAGTTGAGGATGGGATGGGATGGTACGTCCCATGTCGGCCATGGCGAACACCTGGTGGCTGGTGCTTGCGAGAAGATGGCGAGGAGAATCGGATAATTATAAGGTAGAAGTTCTAAGCAATGCATATTTCTGAAAAATAAAAAATAAAATAAAATAAAATATATATATATATATATATCAGTCTTAATAATAGCTTTAAGAAATTAAGTTACCATGTAATAGTCATGTAATGTAAGAACCCCCGATTAATAAAGATGGATGTAAAGATCACATTGCAACGAAATATAGTATTAGGATTTTAAATAAAAATTTTTTAAATGGAGGTAGCGTGTGTGAAATTCGGGCAAAGTTGAGGTGTTCAAAAGTACTGTTTTCTTAATAAATAATAGTTATCCACGGACAACATAATAACTGTAATAACAATTACTATTAGTTACCATGATTTGAAAACAACATATCATAATAATATAACCAAAAAGTCTAATACAGAAAAAAAGGAGGGAAAAAATTTTGAAATACCATAATTCTTTTCTTAAAAAAGTGAAATACCATAATTCTCAACTCTCAAAACTTTGTTATCTCTGGTGATTCTCCTTCTTATATTTGATTAAATAGAAGATCTGCAACATCTTATTCTTCCTCTCATGCAGCATTTTTGTCAAGATGCCGTCGTTAACAAGATACGTCCAGCTATGATTTTTTTTTTTTTTTAAAAAAAAAAAAAGAGATATGCCGTGATAACGTCACCCGTAACAAAGAACCAAGTCCATGATTCTATCTGCTTGATTTCGTATAAAAGGTCAATCATCTGGTTCAATCATTGACTTTGAGACGCTTCAGTGCACAACCTCGAAACTGCCCGGAAATGACTTCGTTGGCGAAAATAGAAGCAAAGAGGGGACCGTGAGGCCATCTTCCCCGGATTCCGGTGGAACGATATACCCAAAGTTTGGACTTGTGATCAAGGCCTTCCGCTTAAAAAAGAAACCTTTTGTGGCGTTTATCGGCGTCAACGCCTTTTAGCTCCTTCATGACGGAAAGAAAATAGCCGCAAGAATCAAAAGACCAGACACACCAGAGGGGATGAACCGGGGCATATTAATCTAGATGGAGAGAGTTGGACAATGGAAATGGATGACCCTTATTTTAATTATTTAGTTGAAAAAAATTTATTTTCATTTTTAAGGAATAAGGATGGTCCGATCTCCTAAACCTCAATTCTTACTTTTATTTAGTATTCAAATTTTATTTTGATCCAGATTCTATTCATAAATCAAAAATATTGGAGGATATGGCCATTTCCATTCTCATTTTAATCAATTTCAATTCGAATTCTAATTCCGAATCTAGCATCCGGGATCCATCCTCTAATGAGTGGGTTTCATATAAGAGATATCGTTGAAGACATGGGCTTAAAGTTTGAGATCATATGAATGGTAACTATAACATTTGAATATGTAGTTATTAGTTAGAAGTATATATGTCATTCTCCAAAATTTTTTTTTTTTTTGTACATTTTCATAAAATTACAGTCTGATAGAGCTATACCATATTGTTGACTGCCCTTGGCACTTTTTAAGCATCAGAAGTGTGCTTCCTGGAAGCGTCCCAAGTCAGCCAGCCCCTGGTCTATTCTAGTTTGGAGAAAGCTTGGGCGATGACGGTCAAATCGTGGCATATGATTCGACAATATTTTGAGGCAAATCGTTGCTGCTTGCTATATTGGGGAATGAACTAGGTTTTTCCTCCAATAAATGGGTTCTACATAAGAGATGTGGCTTAAGTCATGGGCTTAGAGCATTGAGATCATAAATTTATAGTCGTTATAACAATTGAACGATGGTTATTAGTTAGAAATATATTTTTGTCATTCTCTATAAAATTTTATTACCGGTGGTCAATGCGATTTTGGTCTATTTTGACGGCTCCTAACATCGCGCTTGGCCGAAGTGTTGGTGAGAGGTGAAGATATTTTAGAATTTTTTTATGAATTAAAGAGAATATTACTGCATTGCAGTTATCGCAATAGATGCTGCAACAATAAACCATCGTCAAATTATATAATTAAACTAATCGAAGGCCTGCACATTACGTGGGCAGATACTCATGGTTATAATTATTAAAATTTTTTAATAATAAATATTTTTAATTTTTTTAATATTTTATTTTATTTTTATTGAATATAATATTTTTTATTATTTAATAAAATAATATTTTAACTTTTTTTTATTCTCATATCTTCGTCGTACCCGCTGATGCCGTCCCATTATGGCTCCTCTTCTCTCTCGACAAATGCTAATCCCAATCACACCCCCACCCCCTCTTTTCTTCTTCTCATATCTCTTCCATATCCGTCGATGCCACCACACCACCACTCCCTTTTTTTTTCTCAGCAAACACGGATCTCGATCGCAATAAAAAAACTATTAATATTTATTATAATTAATATTTAAAAAATATTATTAAAAAAATATTTTAATAAATATTAATTTAAAATATTTTTTATTATTTAAAAAATATTTTTATTATTAATTTTAAAAAAACTATTTATTTAACAACTAATATTTTAAAATTTATTTTTTAAAAAAATTAATATTTAACAATAATATTTTATTATTAATTTTTTGAAATAATTTTTTTTAAAATAATATGTTATTATAAAAGAGTATTTTAAAATTATTAATAAAAATAAAATTTTAAAAAATATTTAAAAAATTTAGATTCCTTGGTAAGTGAAGTTATAATCTTATCATATTGCTAATCAAATAATAATATTTTATTAATATTCAAAAAATCTAAATATTTTTTTCTTTTCCTTCTCTAAAGAATAAAATAATATTTTATTATTAATCAATAATATTAATTTATTATTAATAAAATATTAATATTTTATTATTTAAAATTTTATTAATAATAAAAAAAATAAATATTTTTTATAAAAAATAAAATATTATTTTAATAAAAATAGTATAATGATATTATTTTATTAGTAATAAAAATATGCTATTATTTTATTAATAATAACATATTATTTAAAAATAATATTTTTTAAAAATAATATTTTATTATTTATTTTTTAAGAAATATTTTTTTAAAAAATAATGTGTTATTATATAAATAGTATTTTTAAATTAATAAAAAATATTATTTTTTTCTCTTTCTTTTCAAATATTTATTTTTTTTTTTCTTTCCTCCCTCCTTTCCTTCCCTTCCTCCCACAGCACCCCCAGCCCATGCCTCCCCCTATGCCCCCGACGATCCACGACCACCTCATGAGGCCCAAGCTGTGGTCTCATCCTGTCTTGCTGTCATCCACATCGCACCTGCTATCCCCATCGCATCCGATCCCCCTTCTCTTCTATCCTTCGGCTTCGGCAAACCCTACGCCCCTTATGGCTCCGCTCGACCACAACCCTCGTCCCTCCCGGAACCGATGAATCCGCACCTCGTCCCCCTAGGTCCGCATGACCACCACACCCTCCCTTCCGACTCTGGCGAACCCATACCCCGCACCTCTCATAGCTCCGTGAGACCACCACCACTCCACCCCAACCCCCCACCCCCCGGCCTCGACGAACCCGCACCCCACGGCTCCTCTCCACCCTCTATCCGCATCGTTTCATCCTCCGCCAATATTTCCTCCATCTGCATCTCTCAGTATGAAATGAAATTTAAAAAAATAGAGAAAAAAATCACATGCGGCCATGTATGGTATGATACATGGCATAATAAAATTTATGCCATGAGAAACTGAGTTGGCAACATCACAATACTCCTTCGTAGAGTATTATTTTATATATATATATATATATATATATATATATATATATATATAATAGATTCTGGAGAAAAACTCATTGATAGTAAGGATGACAATTGGATCATATCGGATCATATATAAATTGGATCAATGCGGATCGGATTAAAAAATCATCAATTCAAATCCGATTTATTTATTAAATGAGTCAAAATTTCAAATCTGAATTCAATCTTTTTATTAAATAGGTAATCCAATCCGACCCACTTAATTTATTTATTAAATAAATTAAATTAGATTAAGTAGGTTAAATAAATTAAACTGATTAAATAGATCGGATTAAATGGTTAGAAATAAGTTAAGCAGATTTTAACATATTAAATAGATTTTAAATAAGTTAAATGAGTTGAACATATTATCTTACTCAATCCGACATGAATATTAAATAAATTAAAAAAATTAGATATTTAAAATTTAAATTTAATCTAAATATTAAATAAATTAATTTATTTATGATTTAAATCTATTTAATCTAAATTCAAATTTATTTACGATGGATTGGATCGAATTACATTTTATTGACAGTTATAAGATGGCCTTCCGGTACACAAATCTATACCCGAACGTGATAAACAAAGGCAAATTTATAGGTATTTATTACGAAACACGTTTATGGAAAGGCTAACAGATTGGATGGCAATATTTATTCAAGATCTATTTAATATTTCCGATTTACCAAAACAAAAAACAACATAATTAATTATATTATATATAAATATATATTAATGTTCAAAGATTCTTTAGCTTTTCTAAAAAAATGCTTTGTCCCATAAACAGTAACAAAATCAGATCACATTTTTTCAGGAGAAAACATATTACATCATTTATGACCAACATAAATGCAATTACGACCGTCGTTAAGTTGCCATCAATCAAAAAGTAATGTACCATGATAAAGATATAACAGCAATTTCGTTGTTATGGCGGTAGTTGCATGAGGGCAATGAACAAAGAACCCATAAGAGATTTGACTGAGACTTGGTACAGAAAATTTTCTTGTCTTCCACTAGACGCACCCACCATCTTCCTGAAGTCTAGTCTCCGGGGCTGAGTCCACCAGTCCAGTGCATTAGAAGAAGCACAAAAGGCAATCGACCACAAAAGTGAGGGCCCGATGGGGAGAGAGGAAAGTATAAGATAAGATGAAGAAGACCAAACCAATAAAGCCTGGAATCTCGTAGGTTCGTGGATTTTTGACCGTAGTGGATGTGGACCAGGGCGAGTATTAACGAAAGACTTGGACTGAACCGATGAAAAGACCACCACAAATCACCAGTGGAAGTCTTCTTCGATACAAGAGTTGAATCAGTCTACCATCACTAATAATTGTGGTCAGTCCGCTGGACCAACGGGAGCACCACAGCTACAGCTACCGAGTTAGATATTATTTGGACTTGTGGAGCAGATCATTTGACATTTCTAATCATGAATCATGCAGTAATCTAGCGACTCATTGCACACTTGAGATGCAAGATGTGGATGGTGATGCATCTTGACAGGCAAAGTATGATCGATCCAGCACTAGTCATCCAAAAGGTCTAATACATATTCCATGGACAACTGCCATGCTCCCTGCCGCTAAGTCCAGATAGCTTGTTGTGAATTATTTGTTGGTGGCATGGCTCAATTGGTGCTGCTACGTGGAAGCACTCTGTCAATTGCCAAGGGTGTAGTGTTATGAATTTATTGAAGAAAAGTTGTTATTTGGATTTACGTATTCCATATTATAATGTCATAATGGATTTATCGAATTGTTGTGATATTTAATAAAAATGATATAAAACTTTAATATCGTATGCTAAGATGTCTCATTATGATTAATTGTTTTTAAGAAAAACATGAGATAATAATTACCATCAACATCTCTCTGAAACAATTGCAGCTCATATGCCACCAACAATGTCCCTTTGGTGGATACAAATTATATGGTCTCTACTCATGGTGATATGGACAAGTATATCCAGAAAAATGAAATGATTATATAGCAGCAACCATTACATACATATATTGACATATAAATTTATAATGTAACACGGTAGAGGTTTCCTTTTTCTTCTTCTTCTTCTTCTTCTTTTTAAGGAAATAAATTTGATGAGCTGAAAAGTTGCGCACTTTTTTTTTTTGGTAGATACAGATTCACGGTGCCCTACGCTTTGGCCGGTAATTACCTACGTCAACCCGAAACCGCGTTACAAGGTCGGTCTTGCTTCTTCTTCTCGGTCTTCTCCTCCACTTTTTTTTTTTTTTTTTGTTTCTTGATTTGGATCCTACTAATTATTCTAGATATGTATAACATATTGATGCAGGCGAAAACCCTTGGATTTAGTGATTGAGATATAATAACCGCATGTGTGAGAGCTATCACCCTGCTAAGCTACACGCTTCTTCATTTTAGACAATCTTAAGAGCTTCAAATGGGTAGATGGCAGGTGAATTAGAAGGTGGAATAAATTTATTCAGAATATTTCTTATAGTCTTTCATTTCAACAAGATTGGTGGTTTTTGAAGGAACAACCTCATAAGCCTTCATTTTCATCAATAATAAAAAGAATATTTCTTATAATCTACACCAAGACCAGACTTCTGATGCGCTAGGAGGAGAGCTAAGATTAAGCACACAGGTGGTGACCAAATCAAGGCAATAGCTTATATGACTGATTCCAACATTCCTAGCGGCCCATGTAGCTCCATGTAAAGAAGTTCGTAGACAACCAGACAGGAGCTTTGTTTGGAGCTTCGTGGAAGGTCTTATTGACTCGTTAAATGACAAGTTCTCCCTCGCTTGCTTGTCCAAAAAATCGGCTTATAATTGGCATAAATTAGCGGTGGTTCAACTCATGTTGGTCTCGCTCATTTAATTGTTCCTTTCCTTCCAAAGTCTTGAGTCAACATGCCACTCCTTTCATGGATCATGACCATTTGCACCTCACCAACATATGAAAACTACATTTTGATCCAACTTTGATCTTGATCATTGATTTCCGTATTTAAAAAATAGTTATAGGAAAGTGGACTCTTGATCAATGATATCTTGAGTAAACATCTGTTTAAGTGATAATTGATTGGATTGATGAATATATTTATATTTAAAGCTATTTTTGACGTAATTTGATTTGTTGGTGTTGCTGCTGATCCCGAGACAGTGATGCTGAATGCCTCCATGGACTTGGGAGATATAAGGATCACAGAGCTCACCAGATAAGCTCCAACCGTGCCCTCCAATATAAATCAGAGGAGTTTTTTACGGAAAGTAAGGAGGAGGAACAAAAATGCTGATAATAATTCTGCAGTAGAATAATTGAAGGAATGATTCAAGGATCGAGGAATGCAGCATTCATCTTTCATGGAGAGCGTTCGGGTCTATTTACTATAGCTAGGATCTTGAATCTGATCCCAATAAACTTGGGATCATATTATATAATTTATTAACATGGCATACCAACCTAGAAACATGCTATAATTGTCTGATGCATCCATGGATGCCATCCATTGCAGGATGAACGGCATCGAATAATACATGCGATGTTCATGTCGTCCATCTACAATGGAAGGCGTGCACCGCATCCTATGGTGCAGTGTGCGTATTGTGGAGGATTCGCGCTCAATTTTTTATGATGTTTAGATAACGAGGGATAACCCTTTTCTTTGCCATTACATCACATAAGCACAGAAAGTAACATCCAAGTCACAAGGGGGGCATGAAAATATTATCGAATACATGTGCTACGATTTGGACGTCAATCACTCGAGGATTCTCCTAACTATAATTTATGAGGCCAGGGGCTGGCGGACTTGGTACACTGGCTTCTTCTGATGATAAAAAAGCCGTTAACAATGCAGCTAAATATATATATATATATATATATATATCAGAAGGATTCCATCAGTGTTTCTTCTGAATAAGTGGTGGCAAAATCGACTCTATCCATTCGGTGTTACTTGAACTCTTTTTTTCTTATTCCATTTAAAATCCACAGGAACAAGTCATAAAAGATCAGATCCTACGGAATCCCTTATTCATGCACGAATCTGGAGGAGATGACCGATAACCTGGTAAACACTGGAATGCTGGCTTCATATATAAAATTAGCTTAAGAAAATCTTCGGCCAACCAACTCATATTTAATTATGATTAACAAATCAAAGAAATCATTCCGCTTGGCATTCCCTCGGCTGGTAAAAGTCAAGCTTTAGGGTTTTGTGGGCCCACCCGCTGCTTCTTTTGTCTTCTCCTCACCCGGACTTTCCAAGCCTGGGCACCATATAAGCACTCATGCCTTCCTTTCTCCAGGCCACAGGAGAGGGATTAATTGAGGAGCTCTCGGCCTAAGGTCCATAAGCCTGCCAACCTCTCTATGACCACAGAAGGAAGAGAGAGTAATAGCATGGAACAAAGTGGAGCAGGGCCGGAGTTGCCGGGGTTTAGGTTCCATCCTACAGAGGAGGAACTTCTGGACTTTTATCTTAGAAGAGCGGTTCAGGGTAAGAAGCTCCAGGTTGACATCATTGGCACTCTCAATCTCTACCGCCATGATCCTTGGGAACTACCTGGTATGCTCTCTCTCTCTCTCTCTCTCTCTCTCTCTCGGATTGCACAGCCTATCAATATATTTAAGCCCCTATTCTCCATACATTGATTTTATTATTTTTTTAAATCAAAAATTCAGTATAGAAAACGAAAGAATGAATAAGAATAGCGGGTGATATCTTTGTATCTTTATAAACAACATGTCAGGAATTTATCAATTAAAATTGGTTGAAATAATAGGTAGTGAGGTGTTTTATATATCGTATCAAATCAAGATCTTGGCCAAGATGAAAATCTTACTGACAACTTCCTAAATATTCAGTAGATCATACAATTCTTATGAAGGGTATGCATTGATGATAAATAAAGCGATGCTTGGCGGAGGTTTGCTTCTTATTGCTACTCAATCAAGGATTGGTGCCATATACTATGGATAGGTGAATGTGACATAAGATTGGGCTTTTCCAACATTGTAATTGGTTGCTATAATAGTGGAGAACGGATTTGCAATCTAAAGCATTTTACCTCATGTATTTATTAGAATCACTTCATGGCTGGCCAATGTGATGCATAAATTGATATTATCACATGCATGCTTCTATCAACCAACTTCATTTTCAATCAACTTATATATTGCATAAAGCCCCATATATATAACTTTTTCCCTTGTTTCACCTATAATATTATCTTGATGTTCAAAAATTTCTATAATTCACCATTGAGGAAACCAAATCCTATATACATGTCTCTCCTTTTGTGTTGAATGAAATGAAGTGTTTTATTTCTTATATGCAATTTTTCCAATGTATCTTAATGGGATATTACGGGGGCAGGATTGGCGAGGATAGGAGAAAGAGAGTGGTACTTCTTTGTGCCAAGGGATCGGAAGCAGTCCAATGGTGGGCGACCGAATCGGACAACGGAACGTGGGTTTTGGAAAGCCACTGGTTCGGACCGATCGATCCGCAGTGTGGTTGATCCGAAGCGGCTCATTGGCCTCAAGAAGACCCTAGTTTATTACCAAGGTCGGGCGCCACGTGGCTCTAAGACTGATTGGGTCATGAATGAATACCGCCTTCCTAATCCCACCACCCCACCCATGGTACCATCCTACTATCCGATCATCATCACATGGCCCATCATGCCCCATTTTATTTTATTCTATTGAGAAAAAAATGGTACATTAACTAAATATCATGCACTATCAAAAATTTCAGGAGGACATAGTATTGTGCAAGATCTACCGGAAGGCAACATCGTTGAAGGAGTTGGAGCAAAGAGCAGCCATAGCATCGCCGAATTCTAGGTCGATGGGGGACACGGTGTTGCCATCAGATCAGGAGAGCTTGCAAAAATGGATGGTTGTAGATGATGATGGAGGTGTCAAGGAGGCTAAGGAGGAGGTGGAGAAAGAGGTCGAGGTCGAGGTATTTGCCGAGTCGACTCGGTCAATCAGTCTACCTAAGCTTGAGGTTCCCGAGTATAATGGATTAGAGTGGATGCAGGATCCTTTCTTGACTCAGCTTAGAAGCCCATGGATGGATCCCTGGTCTCCTTACCAAGCTAGTGTGCTCAATTTCTGAACTTTGAAGCATGGAGATATTATACGAAATTTTATGCAATAAATATTACGCATGGATTCAGCTTAATTACAAGTATTTTCATGTTAAGAGGGGCATGGTCTTTGATGTAGAGGAGGGGAGGTGGTGGAAGGAGCTGAGGTTTGACACTGCTGATGTTTATTTTGTGAATAGAGAAGTGCAAATTATCAAGTTCTTGATAATTTGCATTTATTTTAGTTGCATTAGCTCCACTTTCATGTGTAATGTTAAAATTAATTCCCAAATCAAGGGGAGTTTATATATTATAAAGAGGTGTTTTGACTTCTATGGTCCTATTTCTTTGATGAAGAGGCATGTTCATTTAGCACTGCCATGATCCCTGTAGCCCAAGCTTCAGAAACCTAAATAAGCTTCAGTTTCTCATGCTGTTGAAAGGATAATTAACAGCCAACTTGCTCAAAAAGAACGGATAACAGCCAGCTTACTCCAATAGAAATTAAAGATGACAGCTAGGAATATAGAGCACTAGGACTCGATAATTTCAAGCAATTTCATGGGATCCGCTGCTCGGTGCTGGTGTTTTCTTTTATACTTCAAACAGATATTACCCAAACAATTACAGACAGCCCATTTTTTATTTTAAATGTATGAAGAAAGGTAGATTTTCTCATATAATATTTCATTCTGTCTAAAATTTTATTTTATTATGGTTGCCATTGCAAGAAGGGTGGTGTTATTTTTTTGATAGTTGATTTGGTTGTTTCAAGATCAATGAATTACATATTAACTATCACGTCCTAACACATTCTAAAGTCCTATCGTTCTTAAAGATATGATGGTCAACATTTATTTTGTTGCTATGGAAACAATAAAAAAGCTCAAACAATGTTGGAATTTTAACAAAATATCATATACTGGAAATCGGTAACTCAAAGAAGATCGGAGGTTCTGTCATCAATCGAAATTTGGACTACTAAAAGCAACACATATATACAACACCATTTTTATATTTGGCTTAGATCTTTGAGTTGCTAAGACCTCAATGAAAAATATTAATGTTTAGTATACCGACTTTATAGATTTAATTAATTGAGGTGGGATGAAATTTATAACCATGTTGCACTCGGACCACTTTGAAAATTAGAAGAGTAATAGTTTTTCTATACATAAAAAACAGATGGTGCTAGCATTTTTTTAAAAAATCTCCTTTGCTACTTCCTTTGGACAATAAAAGGCTAATATAAGCTAATGCCATATTGGTAAAATTATAGAAAGATGTTAATTAAATAAAATGGACTTTATGGATCAAGTAGAAGAACATTGGCGGATCTACAGACAAATTTGGCATGAAAGCTCAATAGTATTCAGCACCGCACACGAAGTACATGTGTGCTTTGTTAAAGGGAAAAGCGGATTAATTCGATTTCATTGTCCAGCCTCTCCATTGGCAAGGGATAGCTTAATTTGGGATTCAAGCTCATTATGAATTCTAAATCCTAAACAAATACATTAAAGTCTTAGTTTTTTTCTTCTTTTTTTTTTCAATCGAGAGAGAGACAGAGAGAGAGAACTCGATAGGGTTGAGCTTCTTAAAAACTGCATGGGTTAAAAGTAAATCAACATGAAAGACTTTTTTTGACAAGTTTTTTATGAATATTATTTGATAAAATTTTCTTGAATTACTTCAATGGGAAATAATAGTCTCGGATTTCTAACATGCCCGGCATCCTTACAGTGGTTGTCTATATTCTTTGTTTCCCTGAATAATTTATTTTATGTTGCAAAAAATACGGCAGCTTGGCTTCTCGAATGCTCAAGTAGTAATTTAACCATTATTTTGGGTTTAAAAAATAGCAGCTGTATTGTTTGCCTCTGGTAGGTTAATAAAAAGTCCATTTAGTCCAAAAAAGAAAAAGGTGACGAACTCACGGTTATATTGCGGCATTCCGCGTTAAAAGATAAAAAGTCGACCATGACTTTGTTGAATCCAGAAGCTATAGGTGCTGTCAATTTCTAGAAAAATTTAGGTGCTCGCTAGGTGGACAAAAAGTTTATAGTGTTACTCGTAATATTGAAATTTTAGAATAATTAGCCGTCGTTTGCCGACTAGCAAATGGCACGTTGTGTGTAAATAGGTTTACGATATTAGTTATAATATTATTCTGAAAAAAAAATTAATATTATTATTGATGGTTGCAATCTTGGACTGGCTGCTTGATGTTGTCAAACCTATTATGGATCACAATTTAGCCCCCGGAAAAGCCTGGTACGGAAGACCGGGCCGGAATAATGGTTTAAGAGTAATTCTTTCTGCACTGTATGGGGTGTAGAAAAATTAGCATGAAATTGTATGGGATGAACACGTAGCCATCACTTCTCAATATGCATTTAATGCTTTGCAGCGTTTAAAATTTTGAATGACGAAAATATTTCTTCATAAAAAATTATGACATTCATTCACAAAAATTATGACACTCCTATAGAAAATATAGTATTTTATTCAGAATATCATAATTTTTATGAATGGATGTCATTATTTTTATATTAAAATATTATAATACGGCGTGAAGAAAAAAAAATAATAAATATGTATGAAAAAAGCATTATGACATCTCTTCAGAAAACTTATGACATCCATTCATAAGAATAAAATACTATATTTTCTGTAGGAATTTCATAATTTTTGTGAAAGAGTGTCATATTTTTTGGAAAGGAGCATTTCCGTCATTCAAAATTTTAAGCACTTCAAAGCATTAAATACATATTGAGAATTGATGACTATGTGTTCTAATAAGATCATCCGATGTAATTCATATCAATTTTCCTACACCGCATGCATGCATCAGGACTCAATATGGCCCAGTTTAAATATGTTAGAATCTCAACTGGGGGACCATTTCTGAGTCCAGCTTTCTGGCCACATGGGCCAGCCTGCTCCATATAGACCCTGTTGTTAGGGAATGGTGGAGCTCTCTCATGCACTTGACATAACCATTTTTAACGGAAAAAGGGGTACTTACGTAATAACAAGACCCACTAACCATATAGTGAGAGTACCGAACAAATTGAAACCAACTTCCATGAAGTAATAAATGGTGTGATCTTAATCCCATATCATGCTTCACTGCTCCTCGGAGCAATATCTGTTAATGGATTTGGTCTAAAAACCTCCCATGCTCTTTCTTCATTTTGGAACTTGGTGAAGGTTAAGTCAATCAATATTTCAAGCATCACTTTTTTCATAAGGAAGAAAAGAGAGCAAAAAACGCGAGGATATGGACATGTGGAACTCGTAATTAATATTTGAAGATTCGGCTACTTTGTTGGATTATTGCTGGACTTCCATGGTCATTGCTGCAACCTAATTATTTTAAATTTCTTGAATTTTAAAATAGCTAATTTATTTAAAAATTTTATTATTTCTTGAAAATAATAAAATATCTTGATTCATATAATATTAAAAATAAAAATTATTTTTATAACAATAATTATATATTTTTTTATATTTTTATAATAATTTTTATTTTTAATATCACATGAATTAAGATTTTTACTATTTTTAAAAAATATTAAATATTTTTAGAGCATTTATTAGCAAACTTTTTTATTTAATGCAACCAGAGCAGCTTTATTATTACAAACTTTGGTAGGCAGCCTATTGATTAATAGGCCTCCGATCGTGGGTTTTTTTTTTAAATATTATTTTTAAATAATTAATTTAAAAAATATTATTTTTAAAATTATTTTAATTTTGATGATGTGGTGGTGATGTGATAAAATCATAGGTTGAATATATGATTTTTAAAAAAAATAAATAAATAAAATAAAATCATGTGTGAAAGATGTAATTTCGAAATCGTATCTCCAACATGCTTCTTCTCCTTCTTTTCGTGCATCGTTCGATTTTTTTTTTTTTTTCCATTTGGATTCGCTCTTCATCGGGACTAAAGGAGGAGACGGCGGCGGCACGAGGTGCAGGAGGCGCTTGGGGCTGGAGAGGAGAGGTGGGGATGGAGGCGGCGTCGGGCTGCGGTCATGTGGGGTGCGAGAGGCGCTTGGGGCTAGGGAGGGGAGGTGAGGATGGAAACGGCATCGGGTCGCAATCATCTGGGCTGGGAAGGGCGGGAGAGGGAGGGGGTTGGCGGCGCCTCTAGTGCGGTCGATCAAGGAGGAGAGGGGGTACGACAAGAGGGTGCCGATGGAGGGCACAGACGGAGGGGGCGTCGACGGGGTGCAGGTTTCCGCAGATGGTGGTGGTGGTCGAGCGGAGTTGTAGGGGCGCGGCATGTAGGTGGGCTTTGCCATCGCTAAGGGGGCATGGAGGAGGGCGGCGGCTGAGGATGTTTAAAAAAATTATTTTTTAAAAAAATAATATGTTAATATATAAATAGTATTTTTAAATTATTAATAAAAATATTATTTTTTTATTTTTTCCTCCTCTTCAAATATTTTCTTATTTTCTTTTTTTTTTTCCATTCTCCAAATAATAAAATAATATTTTATAATTAATCAAATAATAATATTTTACTATTAATCAAAAATAATAATATTTTAGTATTATTTTAATAAAATATTATTTTAATAATAAAAATTATTTCAAAAAAGAATAAAAATATATTATTTATTTTTGTTAATAAATATGTCATTTATTTTTATTTTCAAAAAATATTATTTTTATTAATAATAATATATTATGAATAAAAATATGTTATTTATTATATTATTAATAATAATATATTATTAAAATAATATTTTATTATTATATTTTTGAAAAATAAAGTTTTTAAAAATAATATATTAGTATATAAATAGTATTTTAAAATTAATAATAAAATTATTATTTTTTAAAACATACTTAAAAAATTTCTAGATTGATTTGGTAAGCGAAGCTACTAAAATAATAATATAGATTAAAATAATAATAATTTTTATTATTAATAAAATCATAATATTTTATTATTATTATTAAAATAATATTTTAATATTTTTATTAAAATAATAACATATTTTTAATAATATTTACTAAAATAATATTTTATTATTTTTAATAATAACATATTTTAAAAAAAATATTTTTTAATAATATATTAATTTTTTTAAATTTTTTAATAATATATTAATTTTTTTCTTCTTTTTTTTCTCCTCTCAAAATTTCCTTTTTTTCTTTCTTTTCGTTTTTCCCTACTTTTCCTTTCCTTCCTTCTGCAGCACCCCCTACCCCCCTTGGTGCACCCGCCACCGCCCTCCCCTCCCCCCTCCCCCGCACCCCTCTTGGCGGCAGTGAAGCTTGCCCGCACGCCACACCTCCTACGGCTTCACTCGACCACCACCACCACCTTCAAGAATCTGCACCCCGCCGGCGCACCCTCCATCCTCTGCGAGCCGATGCCGCTGCTATCTCCCCTCTCCTTTTCGACTGTCTGTATCGGAGGTGTCGTCAACCTCCCTCTCCCACCTCAAGTGCCTCTCGCATCCTGCGCAACCTATGCAGCCGCAGCACCGCCTGCTGTCCATCCGCCATCCTTTCTTTTTCGACCTCCGGCATGCCTCCCGCACCCCACGCTGCAACACCATCCCTATCCCTTCCTCTAGACCCTGACGTAGAGCGGATCCAAATGAAAAAAAATAGTCAAGAGATGCGCGGAAAAAAAAATGCATACATGGAAAAAAAATTACATTATAAAATTCACATCTTTCACATGCGATTTTTATTTTTTATTTTATTTTTTTCATAAAATACCATCTCAGCTTCAAATCACATGTTGAATGTGTCGATTTTAAGTTTGAAATTATATGTTCAATATTCAATTTTCCCACATGTCACCACCAACCTCATCGGAACTAGGATAGTTTCAAAATATAAATTTTAAAATGATAATATATTTAAAATTAATTATTTAAAAAATAATATTTTTAAAAAAATATCTCCGTACGTAGCAGTGTCATTTCACTCCCAGCATATCACAATATCTTTCATGGAAGCCCGTGCGGTCTGCCACCCTACGGTCCTACCCCATGCCACACTCAACCCCTCCATTTTTTTTGTTTTCTTTTTTGATAGGAACTCAACCCCTCCATTAATGAAGTTGGTGATCGTACCAACCCAAAAATTTTATTTTATAAATTAAATATAATAAAAAAATAAAGAAATAAAAAATTTAATAATAATAATAATAAATATTTAAAAAAATAAAATATATAAAAAATAATAACATATAATATCTTAAATATTTTTATAATAAAATATTATAAAAAAAGTACTATGATAAAATATAATATTTTATTAAATATTAAAATTATAATAGCTAAATAAAAATTATTTTAATCATATATTTAATGGGAGTTAAAAAATAAAAAATTTAAAAATATATTGAAAAAAAGCTAAGAGATGTACCTAATTTAGATTAAGAAGGAAGATAGGAAGGACATATGATTTTTTATTATATCTGAATTAATTAAGATATAAAAAATAAATAAAATGTATGGTTTAAATATAATGGATGGGATGGGAATCATGGGTTAGGATAAGGTATTAAAGGATAAATAGAAAAATAATGAATGAAAAATGAGAAAGAATGAAAAAAAAGTCAAAGTGGTGAGAGAAGAGGAGAGAGAGATAAGATACATGAGTTATTAAAGAAAAAAAAAATGTACAATAATTATTTTTTTCATCTTTTGATATAGTTATTATAGGATATAAAATAAGTAAATTAATATAAGATTTAAATATAATAAATGAATGGATGGAATTAAGGTATAATATTAAAAATAAATAAAAAAATAATTTTAAAAAAAAGAAAGAAGAAGAGAGAGGAAGAGAGGTTACTAATGTGAGAGAAAAAGAAAAAAATATAGAATATGTAAATCATTAAAAAGAAAAAATATAGATCATAATTATTTTTTTTATATGATTTTTTTTATTTTTTATTTTTTTAAAAATTTTATATAAAATATATGATCAATTTATAAAATGTATGTACATGCAGGCATATATATATATATATATATAATATTATTTTTTTTATGAGTCAATTATATTTTGTTATATGCATCTGCTATTAGATGACATCGTACCTCAGAACATGTTTTGCCGATCGATCGGCAGCCGACGGCACCCACCACCCGATGATGACATCATAGGTGATGGTTTAGCGTACCGTGGGGTCATCCAGAAGTACAGCACTGTTTTGAAGGAGACAACTGGGTTAGCAGCGACCAAAGTCCGGATCATCGAGAAGGTCCTTGCCAATGGCTTTTCCAGCCGTTCTATAGTTATAATTATTGTACAAATTAAATTATATATAAAAAAATAAATTAGACCCTAATTAACCGAAGCCCAATCAACTTATATTCAACTAAATTTTTAATCATTCAATCAATATGCATCTTCGAACATATACCTCAAAAAATATATTAACTAAAAAAATACGTATCTATATCTAAAAAATTTGAAAAAAAAAAGCTTGCTATCTAAAAAAAATTTTAGAAAAAAATCTAAAAAAAAAAACTGACATAAATTCAAAAAAAAAATTAAAAAAATCTTTAAAGAAAAAGAGAACGGAAGAGGGAAGAAGGCGCCTTCTTCCTTCTTCCCCCTTTTTTTTTCTTTTTTTTTGATTTTTTTTCAAATTTTTTTTCATATTCAAACTTTTTTTTCCTAAAAGATTTTTTTTTTCTAAAGGCACCTTCAAGATGCCCAGCATTTTTTTTTTTAGGGGTGCCCCTAACGCCTATTTTCTTTCAGCTTGAAGGCACACCTATTTTTTTGGCATAGAGATACGTGCTGATCTAATGATCGAAAAATTGATCGGATAGAAACTGAGCTCCAATCGATCGGAGCCCAGTTTATCTTTATATATAGAGAGAGAGAGAGATTCAGGAGCAATACTTGGCACTAGAGGAAGGGTCCTCGATAAATTTTGAAGCCCAATTTTTTAGAGGAGAAAGCTCGTCTTCAGATATCATGAAAACTCGGAGGAGAGCATCTCAACATTCTAGCAGTCGATGAACCAGCAACGCTCAGCCAACCAATGCATCATCTCCGGTTCAAGAGAATCCACCAGTAGCCCCGGCGATCTCACAAGAGTAATATAATACTCTTGTCCAATAGGTGCAAGCACTCTCGACCGTAGTAATGAGGATACAGCAGGCCAGTGAACCTTGTCCAGCTAACGAAACTTCAAGATCGGCCCCTAGAAGGTCGAAAGAACGGCATCCTAGGAGTCCGAGGGTCGAAGCAAGTCATCACAGCCGATCTATCAGCCCATCTCATTGAAGACTTGGGCATTCTCCTACCCCTGTCTCTAAAAGAGACTCGAATTCGAGCTATTTAACTCCTCGGTGCCGAGCTATCCAAGAAGATAGCATGGAGAAAAGGCTCCAGGAGATGCAATAGCACATAGATGTGTTACAGGCACCAAAGCAACAAGAGGATGACCTAAGGTTCAACATTGATCCTCCGTTCATCAAAAAAATCATGAATGAAGCTCTATCACCTCAGTTTAAAATTTCTCAGATGGAGCCTTATGATGGAACAGTCGACCCTATAGATCATTTGGATAACTTTCGAACCCTCATGCACCTGCAAGGAGCTAGCGATGCAATCTTATGCTAGGTTTTTTCTTCGACTTTGAGGAAGGCAGCTCAACATTGGTACTCGAATCTGAAGCCAGGCTCTGTGGATTTCTTTTATTAGTTGAGCCACCTGTTTATTGCTTATTTTGTCAGCAGTCGTCGACAACACCATAATTCGGACTTTCTTATAAGTGTCAAATAGCAGGAGAATGAGCCTCTTCGAAAATACATCAACCGCTTCAACGCTGCCACCCAGAAGGTCCGAAACTTGGATCAATCGGTTGCCATGATGGTGCTCAAGGTCGGACTCATCTAGAATGACTTTCTATTCTCCCTTAACCTAGATTACCCCAAGGATTTCACCAAAATGCTAGAATGGGCAGAAAGGTATGCCCAAGCTGAGGAAGCCTGGGACTAGCAAGGAGGCAACCTTGATAGTGGATCACAACCAGGCCAGAAGCAGGAGAAGAAAAAAGACTACCAACATGTGCAACATCGACTGAGGGAGCCATGGCCTCATCGCTCACGTACCCCATCTCAGAGTGGCTGAGCTATATCTCCCAAACCTTAGCGCCAATCTAGGACCCCACCTCGAAGGTTTCATTACTATACTCCCCTTAACACTCCTCGAGCCTAGATTCTGATGGAGATCAAACGACAAGAGAAAATGCCATGGCCAAAGAAGATGGTGACCCCTGCTTGAGTTAGAAATTCAAGAAAATATTACAGATATCATCGAGACCATGGATACGACATCGAGAAATGTTGGCAGCTCAAAAAAGAGACAACCTTGATCCAACGAGGATGACTTCAACATTACATCGACAAGCAAAGAATTCTACCAAACTTGTGCTACGAACAATCTAGATAGAAAGATCCTCATATAGAACAGCCAGTGGCAAGTGAAATCAGAATGATCGCTGGGGGGGCACCTCGATGGAGATACCTTGGAGCATAGCCGACCTAGTATGGAAGGGTCAAAGAAGAGAAAGATCGATGATGAAATCACCTTCACCATGGATGATCTACAAGGAATAAGTCAGCCACACGATGATCCTGTAGTTGTTGCTCTGAACATTTCAAACTATGATGTACATCGGATTCTTATTGATAATAAAAGTTCAGTTGACATCTTATTTTATAATGCCTTTGTTCGGATGAGTTTGGATCATGGACAGTTGATGAAGAGGAATGTGCCTCTGATTGGATTCTTTGGCAGTACAGTGCCGATAGAAGAAACAATCTTGTTGTTGGAATCTAACATCTTGAAATTCGATCCATAATAAATCAAGAATGAGATTCAAGAGCCATGAGAAAGATTAGTCCACATACAGTCATACTGGCTTGGATACACAGTCGAGTTGGCTCGGGATGAGACCGAGCCGATTCGAAGTGAATTCAAGCCAGCTCTTTTAGGTAGATAGAAAGTAGTGCTTGGGTGAAATGCAGTCAAGCCAGCTCGGCTTCTGAAGGAGCCAGGTTGATGGAGGCGAACAACACGATGGCGAACAACACACGGGCATGCAAGTTGAAGTCTTTTGATAGAATCTATAATCCCTAACTCATAGACCAGATCTATTCATGGGTCTATGGAGCTATTGTGCTATCCAACGATCAGGAGAGCATACGGGAGTTGATTGGATGGCTATTGGAATGATTAGAACTTATAAGAAGGCTTGACAACCTAAGAAGTAAGAGAGTCTCGGGAAAAATCTCTCAGGTAGCACAAAGATGAGGCAGGGAGCGCTAAAGTACTATAGTAGCACCTTCCTGAAGGCATGGGGGTTGAGAGAGGCTCGACAGTGCAGTAGCTGAGGAGGGTATCTCAACAGAGAGTGCCAAAAACTTCTCAGAGAGATCGAGCATCATATCTCAAGGAGAGCCAGAGATCTCAGGAAGTGCCAGGAGCATCAAGAAAGCTGAAAGTATCCTAAAATGAGGGGGTTGCCTAAGGACAGAGGCTGGGGCTTGATGTAGAAGCAGAGAGTCTCGAGAAAAACCTCTCAGATGGCGTAGAGATGAGGCAGAGAGTGCTAGAGTACTATAGTAGTGCCTCCTTGAAGGTACGAAGGCTGAGAGAGGCTCGATGGTACAATAGCTGAGAAGGGTATCTCAGTAGATAGTATCAGAAGCTTCTCAGGAAGACCTAGTGCTAGGTCTCAGGAAGAGTCAGGGATCTCATGACACGCCAAGAGCATCAAGAAAGCTAGGAGTATCCTAAAACGATGGAGTTGCCTAAGGACAGAGGCTGAGACTTGATGTAGAGGCTGAGAGTGTCACGGAGTATCCAGAGATGTCAAGGATCCTAGACCAGTAGATTTGTGAGGACGATCTTCTTAGGATTACTTTGAGAGTATTGTATGGATGAGTGCTTCTGGATTGAGAGAGAGGGTTGGTGAGTTGAGATTGTATCTCCTATATTGTTCTTTCTTGGTAGTGAAGCATTGCATGTCCTGTGGATGTAGGCACTTGGACCAAACTACGTATATGATTATATTTGTTTGTCTTCTTCTATCTATCCATAGCAACATATGGTGCCATATCTCCTACAGGTGATCTTAGGTGGATGATCCATGTTTCATAATTAATGGATCTATCCTAATAGTGGTATCAAAGCCAAGAAGAGTCAAGTTGTACCAGGAGTTGCTGTGGTGGTGATCAAGTTAAAAGAAAGGCACAATCAAGGTGGATGCTCTCATGTACAAGAAGAAGCCAGATGGAGCTCAGTGCTAGGTGGAGCTCCAGGTGGAGATGGATCGAGCATGAGACTTAATTTGTAATCGAGCAATCTGGCTCGACTCTCATATTTGCCGATCTATGAGCAGCAGACGGTAACCTCATGAGATGGGGGCGGTATCATATAGGAAGCTCTTGAATTTGAGGTGGAGCCAAATATCGAGTCAAGATGAAGATTATTAGAATTTGGCATCTCGAGATTCGATTCACAATAAACCAAAAATGAGATTTATGAGCCATGAGAAAGATCAGCTAACATATAGTCGGGTTGGATCGGATACGCAGCCAAGCCGACTCGAGATGAAATCAAGCTGGCTCAAAGCGAATTCGAGCCAGCTCTCTCAAGTACACAAACTTTGAGCTAGCTCTCTCAGTCAGATAGAAATGCTTTGAGCCAGCTCTCTCAGGCAGATAGGAAGCAATGCTCGGATGAAATGCAGTCCAGCTAGCTCGACTTCTGATGGAGCCGGCTCGATGGAGGCAAACAGCACAATGGCGAATAGCACACGAGCATGCGAGTGAAAGTCTTTTCATGGGGTCTATAGTTCCTAACTCATAAATCAGGTCTATTCATGGGGTCTATGGAGCTATTATGCTATCCAATGGTCAGGAGAGCATGCGAAAGCTGATCGAATGGCTATTAGGATGATTAGGACTTATAAGAAGGCCTGATGACCTAAGAAGTAAGAGAGTCTTAGAAACAATCTCTCAAATGGCATAGAGATAAGGTAGAAAGTACTGAAGTACTGCAGTAGCATCTCTCTAAAGGCACGAGGGTTGAGAGAGGCTCGGCGGTATAGCAGTCGAGAAGGATATCTCAGTAGAGAGTGCCAGGAGCTTCTCAGAAAGATCAAGCATCAGGTCTCAAGGAGAGCCAGGGGTCTCAGGAAGCGTCGGGAGCATCAAAAAAGTTGGAAGTGTAGTAAAATGATGGGGTTGCCTAAGGAGAGGCTGGGGCTTGATATAGAGGTAGAGAGTCTCAGAAAAAATCTCTCAGATGACGTAGAGACAAGACAGGGAGCATTGGAGTGCTGCAGTAGCACCTTTCTGAAGGCACGAGGGCTGATAGAGACTCGATGGTGCAGCAACTAAGGTATCTCAGCAGAGAGTGCAGGAGCTTCTCAAGGAGATCAAGCGCTAGGTCTCAGGAAGAGTCAGGGGTCTCAAGATGCGCCAAGAGCATCAAGGAAGCTTGGAGTGTCCTGAAATGATGGAATTGTGTAAGGATAGAGGCTGGGGCTTGATGTAGAGGTAGAAAATCTTAAGAAAAATCTCTCAGATAATGCAGAGACGAGATAAAAAGCACTGGAGTGCTGCAGTAGTCCCTTTCTAGAGGCACAGGAGCTGAGAGAGGCTCGACGATGCCACAATCGAGGAGGATATCTCAGTAGAGAGTGTCAGAAGCTTCTCAAAAAGATCGAGCACTAGATCTCAGGAAGAGCTAGGGGTCTCAGGATGCACCAAGAGCATTAAGAAAGCTGGGAGTGTCCTAAAATAGTGGGGTTTCCTAAGGATAGAGGTTGGAGCTTGATGTAGAGACCGAGAGTCTCACAGAGTATCTAGGGATGTCAAGAATCCTGGACCAGTAAATCTATGAGGAGGATCTTCTTGGGATTACTTTGAGAGCATTGTATGGATAAATGCTTCTGGATTGAGAGAGAGGGTTGGTGAGTTGAGATTGTATCTTCTCTATTATTCTTTCTCGGTAGTGAAGCATTGCATATCCTATGGATGTAGACATTTGGATCGAACCACGTATATAGTTGTGTTTGTTTATCTTCTTCTATCTTTCTATAACAACATATGGTGTCATATCTCCTATAGATGATCTTGGATGGATGATCCTATTTTGTAGTTGACGGATCTATCCTAACACTTATTAATAACAAAAGTCGGGCAGGTCCCGAAGCAAGCCATAGTTGAAATAACTTACTTTATGGTAAATAGCCCATCCGTTTATAATGTTATCCTAGGTCAGTTAGGACTGAATGCCCTCCAAGCTATAGTGTTGATTTATCATTTAAAAGTTAAGTTCGTGACCCCTAATGGGATCGGTGAACTCCGAGGAAACCAATCAATTGCAAAGGAATGCTATATGGCAATCCTACGTGGAGTGGCAGCTGAGGAACAACCTATCAATGAGCTTGATGTACGAGATGAGTTGATTGAGCAAAGGGACAACCTAGTGGAAGAATTAATCTCGATACCGATCAAAGATGATTTAAATAAAGTTATAAAGATCGGCTCAAATTTGTGCGAAGAGGATCGTCACCACCTTATCTCATTCCTATGAGCCAATGCTGATGTATTTGCTTGGTCGGCTTTCGATATGCCCAATATCGACCCACAAGTCATGGTTCATTGACTTAATGTGGATCTGAACCACCATCTAATCAAGCAAAAGAAACAAAGCTTCGCTCCTGAATGACAGAAGACAATATAGGAAGAGGTTGATAAACTCCTGAAGGCCGGTTTCATCCGAGAAGTCTATTACTTGAAGTGGCTGGCTAATGTCGTCCTTATCAAAAAAGCTAGTGAAAAATGGCATGCATACATCGATTATACCGACCTCAACAAGGCATGCCCGAAGGATAGCTATCTTCTTCCTTGTATAGATCAACTGATGGATGCAACTTTGGAACATCAACTCTGATCATTCATGGATGCTTTCTTGAGATACAATCAGATCCAAATGGCATCCAAGGATGAGGAGAAAATATTTTTTGTAACTAAAAAAGATCTTTTCTATTATAAGATTATGTCGTTCGGTCTAAAAAATATGGGAGCGACGTACCAAAAATTTGTAAACAAGCTTTTTAAAGAATAGATCGACTGAAACATGAAGGTGTATATGGATGATATGCTTATCAAGAGCAGGACTGCCAAGTATCATATTATCGATCTATAAGAAATATTTTCTACATTATGGGCTTTTAGATAAAACTCAATCCAGACAAGTGTGCATTTGGTGTTACCTCTAGAAAATTTCTCGACTTCATAGTATCGCAACACGGAATCAAAGCCAATCCGGAGAAAATTCAAGCTCTTCAGGAGATGAAACCTCCGAAGATGATTAAAGAGGTTCAGCGGCTCACTGAAAGAATCGTAGCTTTAAATAGGTTTCTTTCAAGATCGACAGAGAAGAGCCTTCCATTTTTCAAAGTTCTCGAGCAGCCAAAGAATTTTCAATGGTCGGATGAATGCCATGTAGCTTTCGATGATCTGAAGAGATACCTCAGCTCTCCACCCCTTTTAAGCAAGCTAGAACCTGGAGAGGTATTGTACTTATATTTTGTTGTCTCTTCTTCGATAAATAACTCAGTTCTCGTTCGACAAGAAGCCAAGATACAAAAGCCGATCTATTATGTAAATTAGATACTTTATGATGCCAAGATCAAGTATACGAAGCTAAAAAATATCATTTATGCCTTTTTAATATCCGTGAAGAAGCTACGTCTATACTTTCAAGCACACACCATTGCTGTTCTTATCGACCAACCTATCAGGTCAGTGCTATATCATTTGGATACTTTGGGACGATTAGCTAAATGGGCTATTAAGTTGGGAGAATTTGACATCAAATATCTACCAAGGCCATCCATCAAAACTCAAGCATTGGTAGAGTTTATCCTAGAGTGCACAATTTTGGATAAAGAATCAAGTGATGCAGTAGCTCCTTCAACCAATGAATGCTGGATTATACATATTGATGGATCTTCAAATACTATAGGTGCAGAAGCTGGGCTGATCTTAACTAGCCCGGAGGGAGTGGTAGCGGAATACGCTCTTTATTTTAATTTTTCAGCCTCCAATAATGAAAACGAGTATGAAGCACTGATACCAGATCTTTAGATGGTGAAAGAAATGGGAGTTCGGCATCTTAGAGTTCATAGTGACTCATAATTGATCATCGGTCAGGTCCAAAAAGAATATGAAGTTCGGAAATCGAATATGATAAAATATTTGCAGAAGGTCAAAAATTTAGCTTCTAACTTCTCCATGGTAGATGTTCAATAAGTATCCAAGGCAGAGAATATACGAGCTGACCTTTTGTCTAACCTTGCAACTCTTGGAGCAGCTGACCTAAAAAGAAGCTCATACCTGAAAGTTTTGAAGAAGCCGAGCATCGAAGAGGCTCCTATAATGCAAGCAGATCCAGAGCCAAGTTGGATAGATCCTATCCTACGTTACTTGCAAGTTGACACTCTCCCAACTAATCAGGATGAAGCTAAAATGTTGAGGCATCTTGCTCCATAGTATCTCGTCTATAAGGAGAAACTATATAAAAGATCTTTCACCTTATCTTTGCTTAGATGCCTCCATCCCTCGAAAGCTGATTATGCTTTATGAAAAGTGCACGAAGAAATCTACGGCAATCACCAGGGGGACAAGGCCCTTGCTCATAAGATATTAAGATAAGGATACTTCTTCTGATCGACCATGCCAAAAGATGTAGTCAATCTGGTAAACAGATGTGATCAGTGTCAAAGAACTTCTAACATTCAACGCCGACCTTCAACTCTATTGGCACCGATCATCACACCTTGGCCTTTTGCTCAATGGGGAATGGACATCCTCGGACCATGTTCTATCGCCATAGCATAAAAGAAGTTTCTGCTCATTGTCATTGATTATTTCACTAAATGGGTGGAGGCCAAAACTCTTGCAACTATTACTGAGGCCAAAGTTCAAGATTTTGTCTAAAAATCAATCATCTACTGATTTGGTCTACCACGAGCTATTATTATAGATAACGGGAGATAGTTTGATAATCCGAGGTTCATAGAATTCTGCAATGACTTGAAAATTTTACATAAGCTAACATCGGTAGGTCATCTTCAGAGCAATGATGAAGTCGAAGTAACGAACAGATACTTTGTTGCTAGGTCTAAAAGCTCGTCTTGGCGAAGCTAAGGGATAGTGGGTCAAAGAGTTATATAATGTCCTCTAGGCATATTGGACAATCCAATGAATCTTGATCGGAGAGACGCCCTTCATACTGGCCTTCGAAATAGAGGCCATGATATCTTTGAAAATTGGATTACCCACATTCCGAGTAGAGGAATTTGATGAGGACATTAATTCATTCAAAATGAGGGCAAACTTAAATTTGCAGGAAGAAACTCGCAAACGAGCTAGGATCCGAATGGTCAATTACCAATAGAGAGTAGCTCGATATTACAACCCCCAGTTTAAAGAAAAGTCATTCATGATCGAGCAATTGGTTCTTCATCGAGCAGAGGTCTCTCGTTCAATCGAATGGTCGAAGCTATCATCCAATTGGGAAGGTCCATACCAGGTGGCCAAGATAGTTCGATCGAGAGTTTATCGTCTTTGTCGATTGGATGGAACTCCAATCCTGAGAACATGGAATGCCGACAATCTGCGCAGATACTATCCTTAAATTATAATTTTTATCTCAATTTTTCTTTCAATAATAAATAATAATTTTTTGTAGCTTCGGTCTCTAATTCTTATTTGCCAACGTGCGCTCCTCGGTAATGATCAAGGAGCAGAATGTGTCTCCATGAAAATCATCAACACGCGCTCCTCGACTATGGTTGAGGAGCGGAACGCATTCCCAATGATCGCCAACGTGCACTCCTCGGCTATGGTCGAAGAGCGGAATGCGCCCCCAATGATCGCCAACATTTGTTCCTCAGCCTCGATCGAAGAACGAAATATGTCTCCATAAAAATTACTAACGCGAGCTCCTCGACTATGTCCAAGGAGCAGAACGCATCCCCAATGGTCGCCAATGCACGCTCCTCGGCTATGGCCAAGGAACATAATGCGTCTCCATAAAAATTGCCAACACGTGCTCCTCAACTATGACCGAGGAGTGGAACGCATCTCCAACGATCGCCTATGTCCGTTCCTCGACCACAGCCGAGGAATGGAATGCGCCTCCAAAAATCACCAACGCGCGCTCCTCGACTACGGTCGAGGAGTGGAATGCATCTCCAACAGTCGCCAACGTCTGTTCCTCGACCTCGGTTGAAGAATGGAACGCATCTCTAGAAATTGCCAACGAACACTCCTCGACCACGGCTGAAGAGCGGAACGCGTCTTTGATGAGAACTCAATGTAATCCAAGAATCGCCGACACATGCTTCCTGGCTACGGCCGAGGAGTATAACTTGTCCTTAAATAAATCACTCGAGTTCCTCAATCATGGCTAGGAAACACAATTAAGCTAAATAAATTTTCTTCGCTTGCTCCTCGGCCACGGCCAAGGAACATCGCCGGATAATTAATCAAATTCTTCTTCGACATGCCCTGGACAATCTATGCAAGCTAGGATTTCTCGGTTATTACTGAGGAATGAAAGTCTAATCAACTCGTCGTGTTTCCCACCGAGCTATTTATCATTTTGCATGTTTTTGAGTTTGACTTTACAATTGGTCGACCTATACTACGCATTCATTTATAATAGCCGATCTCAACAACTTAACAAGAAAATATATGTATTCATTCAAAGGAGAAGGTATTTACAAAAATTGGTCGGTCCTGTACAAAAATACGTCAGCAGATGTCAAGGTTGACAAAAATGGGCCAACCTACAAAAGCTCGGATATGCCTAAGCAAAGGTTTACATAAAGCTCCATTCGAAGCTCCAGATTTGCCGACCTCTACCTGGTCGGGGAGGATGATGACCGCAGGAGGAGAAGCTGATGCTGTGTCTTCAGTTGCCTGATCTTCGCGGGCAGAGCTGAAGAGATCTTCCATTTGAACCTCCCAATCCTCAGCCTCCTCCTCATCCAACTCCAAAAGGCCTATGTTCAGGTTGGGAAAGATCTTCTTTATCTTCTCCTTCAGGTCTTCGCCTCTTGCAAGTATGAAGCTGACGCGAACTCCATCTTGAGGTCACGAAATTTGATCGAGGAACAGAATGCCTCAATCGCCTCGACCTTGGCATCTTCTATCGAATCTTTGTCGGCTTCTCTCTCCGCCAGCAGTCGAGCTTCAGCATCAAGTTGAGCTTTCGCCAGCTCGGACTCCAGTCACTTTATCTCCTCCTTCAATGACCTATTTTCATCCTTGGCTTTGAGTCGGGACGGCTGGGCATCATCCGCCCTTCGAGTGGCTTGGGCGGTTTTCTCCTCGACCTCCTTGAAAAAATACTGAACCTCTCTGATCACCTTAACAAAATGATCCACATGGTGGACAAGATGAAAAAAAAAAAAGAACAACGAACATCGTTAACAAAAGTTAAAAATTAGCCGAAGATGGGTAAAGAACGAGAGACGACCAATACTCA
This sequence comes from Cocos nucifera, assembly GCA_006176705.1. Lineage (NCBI taxonomy): Eukaryota > Viridiplantae > Streptophyta > Magnoliopsida > Arecales > Arecaceae > Cocos > Cocos nucifera. The sequence goes on along the minus strand of QRFJ01004311.1, from coordinate 178,161 downwards.
CCCGAAAGAGAGAGTCGTATGAGTCTTGGATGCGAAATGCACCCCCAGCCTCCTCAAAGTTTTGTACGTTGGCCGGTAGAATGATCAACTTCAATAGAGATCAGGCAAGGCAGTAGTCATCGATGCCCTTTCTCCTATCCTTAGTGTCCGAGACAACCTCCATTGGAGAAATGTTCGTCGGTGCGTCGATCCCGCGGGTTCGTCGGTGCATCAATCCCGTGGGTGGACATCTGGAAGGAAATCTTATGCCCACCCGAGCTTCTCTTCAAAGAGGAGGTCGAAGCTCGGGAGGCGGGCTCCATAAGAGCGGCAAATCATAGCGGTGCCACGACTTTCGCCGGCACCAAGCTCTTCTTCCTCGGGACATTGATCGGCCCCAAGGAATCCCCAACTGTAGGTTGGGCGAGGACGGCCTCAGATCGGCTGCATTTTGGGAAAGAAGCTGTGCTGGCCTTCCTCTTTTTTGTTGCCCGACGTACAACTTTGAGGTCAATTGGATTCATTGCTGCACAAAAAAGATAAGCTCAGTAAGCACCAACAATAATAACAAAAAGAACGAGCTAAACAAGATGGTATAGAATAACTACTTACTCTTCGGATCGGTTGAAATTAAATTCAACCTAGAACAAATTCTCTCCGACGAGGAGTTTGGACAATGAAGGGGGGGTAGTAGAAAAAAGCCGAGCTATTATCTCCTCCTCGACATCAAATAATGATAGAGCTCTGACCACTAACCTATGGGGTCGACCCTAAAGCGTGTTGAAGTCCCAGGGTTGCTCGATCGAGACAAAAAAAAGCGCTCCTTCCAATTATACACCGAGGAAGGAGTGCCTCAGAAAAGACAACATTCCTTTCGAGGATAGGCGTACCACCATTCGACCTTCGTAGGATACTCTTTCAATATAAAGCAATCTCAGAAAAGTCAAGGAGTAGGTTCAACTCCAAGGAGAAGACAGTGGATGAAAAAATCTAAAATTTGACGCCAAGCTGCAAGGGCTAATCCTAAAAAGATTCAAAAATTCGATAACTAAAAATTAAAAGGATAGTCTAAGACCAGCCTTCAAGGATTCTTCGTAAATACCTACCTAGCTAGGATGAGGAAGAGCTATTCGTTCCTCGTGGTTGGTGGCCTCTAACCTAAAGTCGGTCAAGACTTGATACTTTAACCTAATAAAATCCAAGTCCTTAGGTGGTGAAGATAGAGCTAACTCTAAAAAGACCGTAATCCAGGATTTCTTGTTCTTCGGACCTACCTGAAGAACTGGCTACCTCGGACTCACAGTCCTCACTTCCTGGATGGTCACCCGTGCTCCAACTGGCAGGGGATAAGCTCGGTTCACTCATTTTGGATGAAGAGGAACTAACCTATGGGAGAGTTGTGGCTAGGCTACAAAGAAACAAGGATGAGATTGATAAAAGGTCAGCCTCGATCGAGTAATTCATTCACGGGCGCAAAGTATCAGAGCTCTCCCCTTAGTAATAGCAACAGTAAAAAAAATGAAATGACAACGGCCCCTATTTATAGAAGACCTTGACGGCTCCAATATATTGTCGATTCACTTATCTTTCCCAATCTTCGCCAAGTGGCTAGCACTGATTGGTCATTACGGATAATCCCGAATCAAGATGATGGACAGTCGGATCTAGAGACTGATGGTCTTCCACAAGTCCTCTCAGGGTACCGATCTCTAGCATGTGGCAATGTAACCTCATTTTAAAGGTCGGCCTCGGCTTTGAAAGGATACTCACGTCGATCGAACAATAAAAGCTAGGCCTTGTGAGTAGGGGACAACTATTATGGGTCAGTTATAGCTCATCCTCGATCAATTGTTTGTCGAACATAGCTGCCTACTGTAATAAGTCATCTGCAGATGATCAACTAGTTCTCGTCCACTCCTAGCTAACCTATCCTCTACGACAGACTCGCACACTAATGGTTCGCCATAGGTCATACTCGGCCGATCAATCTTTGCGGATGTTTTTGTTATAGATTGGTTATTACCAACCTATTATAACTCGTCATTGGAAGAGCTATTTCTCTATATGGTCTTCTTCGAATTAACCGATAAGAAGCTGTTCATAACCGACCTACCTATAATAGCTCATATGCTGCTAACCAATCTCGCACGACCTATTATAGGTCGTATGTGACCAACTAATATCAGATGGATGCTCGGCAAGCCCTAAATGTCGGAGTCGTATGACTTTTTATAGGTCGTCATTTGCTGATCTATCATAGATCACTCTTTACTGACCTACCTGCTTTTCTCTCCTCCCCAAATTGAAAAAGTCCGAATAAAGGAGTCTCTTGCGATTTCGTCTTCCAAAAAAAAAAAAAAAAAAAAAAATCTTTCGAATCAATCCGAAGCGATAAATTCAAAATATCATTAGAGTCCGAGATGGATACGACTCTAATTTCTCTCCTATAAATAAAGAGCTTTAGGACCCTCCAGGTACGCACTCAATTTGACTCTTTCTCCTCTTATTATTCTTCAGTCTCCTAATTTGAGCGTCGGAGTCTCCTAATTTGAGCGTCGGAGGATCTTCACCAGAGAAATCTCCGATGAGGACTTCTGTGCAAGAATTCGGGCGAAGCTTCAGCAATAGTTGTTTCTCAACCACAAGTTTCTCAATGGCCAATCTCAGACAAAAAGATTCAGGGGCAACACAACCAATAACCATCCATTTTATGAATCAAAGTATATCAAGACTCGAGAACATTTTACAGCTTCTTGTTAGCGGTATGAGTTATACTTTTCTTGTTTCTCCTTTGGTCTCTATTATTGTATTAAGACCGGGTCTTGTGCTAATATAATCTTCAGCTGCCCTTCTTATCAAAAGAAAACAGGGGTGAAAACTTTCATAAATTAGTGCCATTTTTACAGAGAAACTTGAACAAGTTTGGGTCAAGCAAACGAAGTCGATGGGTTCACCAAGGAACTCACACTAGCATGAACTGAGAATTTATGTAATTGATAACTGAATGTACAAGGCTGAATTATACCAATTCAACAATCTGAAAGAATGCATGGTTACCTAGAGCTAATAATTTACAAATATGTCCACCTAATTTTTATTTCTTGTTGCAGTTGCCATACCAAGATTGGGTGCGGGACAGGATCAACATGTCACCCAAGTCTTGCCTCAAATCAGTCTCCTTGTCCCTTCCGCTCAACATACTGGACATTTCAGATACATTCTGCAACAAATAAGCATTCAACTGGTTTAGCCTCTCTCCTGACCATGCGGATTTCACCTTTCAAAAAACAAGAATGAGAAGCCGACCTTTATCGGTAAGCCTGCAAGTCTGCCAACTCATCCATTGCACTCCATCATCATGTTCGTTACTTGATCACATTTTAAACTCATATTATAAAACATACCTACGTATTAGCTTCCCAATACAGAAAGTATAGTAGCTTGATCTACATGCTGTACACAGGCCATCTTCCAAGGCTGACATTGACCTGCAAATATCTGTGAAAGCTCATGATTGCTGATATGAGTTCTGCCCTAGTTCAGAAAGAAATTCTTAGATTCTCCAAATCCAGCAGCTCAAGAACTTACTTTTGAGATCAATGTCTGGGACTGGTTAATTGACCTCAGGCAGCAGCCATTTCCTAATGCTAATATTGATCCTCAAAAATCTGTACATGCACATGCATGGAAGATATGTGCTCTCTTTAGCTCTAGCTCAACCAGGAAAATAAAAGAATCCAAACTCTCAGTCCAGAGATAGACTTCTCCAAATGCAGCAACAGGCAGAAGCAATGGTTGATTGATCAGAGGCAGCAAGACAATTATTGATTTGTATCTGGTATATACAATAGCTCACAATAAGATGCCAACAATATCATATCATCAAAGAGAATCCTCGACATTTCCTTCACCTCCTTTTAACCACCTACACCAGAACCAGAAGATTGCCTTTTGCTCTTTATCTTGTTGCTTCATTCTTCCTACTTCTCTACCAATGTAGCAGGTTGGCATTTGTGATTTTGATGCAAAGTTTTGCTTGATAGTGCCATTTTAAAATTTGACATACAGACAGATGCTTTTGTTGCTTTTCATGTCAGAGACCAGTCACCATGATGCACTGGCATAAGCCCGATTTATGTCCTGGTGCATTCCATACCTCATCAGCAAATCCAACCGCACAAGGTCTAAGGAATAGCTTCACAATGCAATAAAATAGTTACAAAGCAGCTATGAATCATGTGCTGATAAACTGCTTTTTATCACTGATGCCCATATTAGCCATGGACTAGACCTTTGAATTCGATAGCAGAGAACATCCAAAAGATGTTTCCTCCTCATCTTAGCAGACATGAGATTAAGGGGCCAGTTAGCTCCAGCTGATGGATTCCATAATAGATTTGCTGGCATCCATTAATGTTCCTTTCAAATACTTCCTTTGCATGAGGATGCGTATTTACCATGGAAATGGACTGGATGCACAAGACCGAAGTTTGATAGCAAGTGTTGCGTGAAACTACGAAACTTTTACATTCTCTCTGGCCAACCTTTGTTTCTCTTCCTCAGTACGCAAGTTGAGTTCCTCATATGCTCTCATGGTACTAGCTGTAAAATTTTCCATAGCTTCAAAGATTTCTCTCAAACTTGACTGCAGACTGCTTACTTCAGCAGCTAGGTCCTGATGCACTCCTCCAGATAAGGTTATACCACTGTGATTAGATATTAGTACTAATTTCTTGTTTTGTGCTTCCAATGCCTTGTGCATTTGCTGTTCATCTCTTTCCAAGATCCTAATTGTCCTATCCATATCTCTATTTGCCATCAGTCTCTGGCGCTGTTCAAGCTTGTGCTGCTCCCAAAGGTGAAGAACATTTGTGGAGAAAGCTTTCATAGCATTGACTACTTCTGCCTCGGATATCCTATCCATAGTTTGTGTCCAGTAATTACAGATGACAAACACAGGAGGCGCACCTAACCTTCCAGGAGAAAAGGGTGGAACTCCATCATCTGTTTCTTCAGGCACATAATGAAGACCTTTTACAAGCCAACCATTCAAGGCTTTGACAAAACTCCTCTGAGCACAAACCCAGGCAAAGAAATTGCCAATCCAGTCCAGCAGCTCCAGCTCTAGCTTCTTGGTTGCTTCCATATGAGCATCGCTAAGCTTTCCACCAGATACAATCGAATCTAGGTTTTGAGCTTCTGATACAGCCTGATGCTGAATATGATGGCATTCAAACATAAATCTCCACATTCTCATTAACCTGCAAAATTATTCACCTAAATTAAACATGTATCCGGTTAAAGTTCATCATACTTACCAGCAATAGCAAAAGGCCAATGCAAACCAGATGAGAGCAGAGCTATTCAATGTTTTCATATCCAGAAAGAGTTAAATTCACAATGACATGCATACACACTAAAAATATAAACTTAAGGTACAGCAGTGTCTGCTAACTTCATATGAAGAATGACGTCACCTATTTCTTTTTTAAAGTGATAACCTCATAATGCATGCTGATCTAGCAAGCAGGCATGAAGGCATCAGTTAAAAAATAAGATGCATGTTACCAAATTCGACACATGACCAAATTGAAGAACAAGTTTATGCATCAGAATTTACAAAAAATTCCATCTGCTTTCTACTAGAGCATATCCCAGAGTCCCACAAATCAGAAGAAAATATATTCAAGTCTGGTGAAGTAAAGCAACTAATCTGGCTGTGATAGTCATAAAAGTTGCCATGATTAGTCTTCCACGATTCACTTTACTAATGTTTTTCATTCTTTTTTAATGTTAAAAATGGAACTGATATTTATTCTTTTCTGAGGGATTAAATGAGATTCATTCACAATCCTGACATATTAGTATTACTTTTTTCATTTTTTTTTATAGCTGAGGGTATGTCTTTTCAATTCTGTTAGTATCTTTGCAAATGTTTGCTAATTTTTTTGTCCACGAAAGAATGGACTGATATAAGCTCTCTGACAATTTTCCTCCCTTCAACTACACTTCAACACATTTTCTTGGCGCACAATCTACTGTTTCCATGCCAGTGAACAGCAATGGTTGCACTGTCCAACATATCAGAATCTATTGGTTGAGACATGTCCGGTGAAGTTTTAAGGGGTCTATGTGTAAGGCCTTGGATAGTAACGAGACCTTGGCCTGCATAGTGCATGTCGTTTATTTAATAAGGGAACATTTGATGGATCACAGAGGTCTCTTAGAAGCTGTAGGTTTGATAAACATGCCCCTGATTCATCCATACTAAAATGGTCACTTTGTATTTCTGTTTTAAACAGAAGTACAAAGTGACCATGTGTTTACTGATACCTCTATTTGAGAGTATGTATAAGGGTAAATTTCCTAAGAAGAATGCATTTCTAATTGAATTCAATAAGCTCACGGTTACTCATACGTGTTTTAAACCAACATAATTTCTTGTTTTTCAATTCTTTTCCTTCCCAAGGTTCTCATCTAAAGCTAAGATCTCCATCTGAATCAGTATTCGCTTATAATATATACAAAACCTCAGCCTGTAATATCTTGGCAAATATAAACAAATACATTCTAAGAACTTGGCCAATACAATAAAAATATAGTAGCCAATATTTCTCAGACACCTTTTCACTTCCTCAAATAGGCATTTTAATGAAGGTTTTTTTTTGTCTGAGATCTCAGTCATCTTAGTATTGAGCTGAGACTGAGATGAACCAAGACCTCGATTCTGTTAAAGGCCAACAACAAAGTTGAAGCAATTAGGTGGATGAGCCTATAAGAATATAAGACCAAGTCGAATCCCTAACCTATCCAATGTGGGACTATTCTTCAACAGGTTTATCTCAGTCAACATCCGAGAAAGGGGCCCAAGTTATATCCAACAGGTAAAAAGATGATTAAAATATATCCAACAATAGGTTTACATCATATCGTTAATACCTCAAAACTTCTCGATTTACATTGATTGAGATATTTGGACCCAGGACATTTGTACATATAATATCACAGGGTGTTCAACATTAATACAAACCGAGACCTCAGCCAAGATGAAAGCCTTGGTTTTGACTAATGAATCAAAATCAATGCCTCAATATAGTTTCTAATCTTGGATTCATTATATAGGTCAGATTATGCTTTCAAAAACTGCCAAAACAGGACCATATTGCGGTACCATACTGCTCCAACATGAAACTGGCATAACAAGGGTGCCGAGACACAGAAACATCATGTACTAGTACATAATGACCGTATTGGCGTGTACCAAAGGTACCATACCGATGCACCAATGCATATCAATAGGCTTTCATTTTTTCAAAGCTGTTAGTTTTGGCAAGTACCAATAGGCACTAGCACCATACAGGCACCACATCTTTCATATAATAAAAGGGAATAGAGTTTGATATTGATATTTAAACTTGTAGGAGATTTTGATGTCTTAGTCTAGAATATCAGCCAAGAGCTCATAATATCTTGGCTCATAAACTTTTGTACCTTCCATATCGTCCAAAATAAATCAAGATGTTAGTTCATCTTGATCTCAGGCACCAATAAGGCAATTGAGATCTTGTCTAATAGAAACACCATACCTTCCTTAGATTCACTATCTTGGGAATTTTATTTTCTTTTCTCATGTGAGATCCTATGAAATATGTTTGAATATATACTCTGGATAGATGACATACATCTCATGAGTTTATACATATGGTGTGCTGTACCGTACCGAACCAACACTAAGTACGCCTAGCTGTACCGTATCAAACCGCATACGGACACCACAATAGGATGGTACCTATATAGGCAGATATCGAGATGACGAACTTTGACTATATTTCTCTTTTAATTCAGCTGAGATACATCAGGATAGACTAGGTTTTCAATGTCCATAAGCCAGCCACAACTGATATCAAGACATCATAAGATCTTGTGCCCCAATGTTGGAAGAAAGCTAAGCTAAAAGATTACATTTTCCACCTAACTCATTATCCTGTCAACTTCATCACTAATCGAACTTTTACTGGTTTGCAGCAGGATGACTGTTCTAACAAATGAATAAATCATCTATATCTAACACACCAGCTCCTGGTGTATATGCCCAAATTGGCGTCCACCTAGACAGATGGACAATCACGCTATTTGCCTGAATTGGATGGCACCCCCAGCTCAGCTCAACTAAATGGGTCAA